>UYYG01001168.1:116168-155372 GCA_900625125.1 Dracunculus medinensis | reverse complement strand
TTATTAACTTACATCTGGAACATCAGGCCTTGACTGCAACTCTTGAAGATTATGACGCAAGGCAACAACTTCTTCCTGCTTTCCGGCTAAATCTCCTTCGAGACCAGCACACCTGAAGATAGCTTCGATGTCTGGTGATAATAACTTTCTCAAATCATATTAGCAACAAAAAAAAAAGTTTTACCTGTTATTAGCATCACATAACCATTGTCGGTGCTCTCCAAGTTGCCATCGAGCATCATCTCTTTCCTTGTTAACTGCATCAATAATCCTATTTTTTTGGTCAATTTCTTCTTGCTTTATTTTTAAATCATTTTCAATTGCAGCACACCTAGAATTTCTTCACGATACACCAAATAGTCCTCATAAATGAAATCAAATTTTTATCAATTTTTTATCTTTTTTTTACTTTTTATGTGGAAAAATACCTGTTATTAGCATCAGTTAGCCATTGTCGGTGTTCTCCGAGTTGCCATCTGGCATCATCTTTTTCTTTATTTATAATATCAATTATATTATTTTTTGTGCTGAGTTCTTCCAGCAAATGTTGTATTCTTCTTTGCAAGCTGTCAGTCCTTGAAAATTTTTTTATTTGCATTTGTTAAACATTATATTTTTCTACTCTTTAATTTTTGAATAATCTCGTTTAAAATATTTACCTATTTCGAAAGCAGTGCATAACACTGAATCTCTTTTTTCATTTAATTTTTCCATTTATAATAATATATAAATAATATATATTCATTAAATGTATTATATATTATAGATATCTTTTAAGCACTGCTAAATTCTTCTGGTTAACGCTTAGCATTATCTATTTTTCTGTGAATATTTTTTTTCTTTAATTTCTTCAGTAGTTTTTGTATTTGTTCTTCCTTCATCCTTCTGTGGCTTCAGGAAGATGATATTTTCATTGTTTCCAATCAATTTTCCTCATAAATTTCCTAATGCATAAATCAGCTAATGGAGATTAACATGTTTCGAATATTGGATTCACATTCAGTGTTCAGGTTTTCGCTGTTTTTAACTTTTACTTGAGATGTGATATTCCATTGCTCAAAAATTGCTTTCAGCTAGCATGATACTTGGTTTATCGTACTGGAATTAGTCGATATCACCTTTTCAGAAGGAATTATATTCGACTTTGGCCATGAAATAGACTTGAGGTCTGCAAATATATTTATATATTTAATGTACATACTTGCTATTTGATTCATTCATTAGCCATCGACCATGCTCTTGCACTGCATTGTCTTTTTCTTTTTCCAATTTCTCGATAATCTTATTTTTGTGCTTCAGTTCATTCTCCAAATTGCTAAACAAGTTATTACTAACGAAAAGGCGAAATTTATGAGTTATTTTACGATATTTCAGGTGCGCTCACAATTCGGGAATTAATTTGCGATAAATGCAGTCCACCATTCGATTTATAGTTACCACTTTCCTTGCGGATTTCATCCTAGTTTAAAAATTAAATAGAAATTGCTTCAGGCGAATACAATTAAAACTGTTCGATACCTGCAATAATCAGATGATGGAGCTTCAGCAAGTAGAATGTAAACTCGATCAATTTCTGCTTGTAGTTGTTTAATTCTTCCATTGGCCTGAAATATTTTTATAATATGGAACCATAATGTCGTCAGTATAATTTGCTTTTACATTTCGTTATCATTATCAATTATCCAGAAACCTATATATATGCATATGCTGGCGCTTTAATACTATCAACCATGAATGGATTCTTTAAAAACATGGATAATTATGTTGACTCATTTGCATTTTCTACCATCAAGTGATTATTTGGTATTTTCTGATTCGATAAACCGGTGGAATGAATCCAATCAAAAATAGGAAGTGCTCTAATAAAAAAAAGCAAATGTAATTAGTGCAATATGACGATTAAGTGACATAAAACCTAGCCTCATTAATTCTGTCAGGCCCAGACTCGTCCAGTTTTCTGCGTTCATTTGTGATTTCAATATTCAGTATATCGATTATTCGATCTTTTTCGTTAAGCTGAGCTGTTAAATCGTTAATCCTAAATGGGATCCATCATTGATTAACGTACAAGAATGGTTTCAATCGACGTCGATGTGAATGCCAACCGCATTAATCCGTGGCCACTAGGAACCCCACTTTTATCTTTTTCTTCAAGTGACTTTCTGATGGAAGTGGTACTCTATTAGTTAGTGGAATTAGGCAAAAGAAAAACATTGCATATTGCTAGAAAACTGAACTAAAAATTTTATTGATTTTAATATTAAAATTAATTATTATTCTAAAATATTAATCAATATTAATATTTAATATTAAAAATTTTAATAGTTCGATGTTCGCTATCTTAAACTAATGAAAATTTTTACTTTCATCAGTTGGTTAGTACTAAAAAAGGAAATGATTTGCCCTGTAAAAAAGCTCATTTTTCGTTAAAGCAAAGTCTAATAAAGTTTACTTGAAGTTCGCCTCGCTCAACCAGTGTTTATGCTCGCCTAACGACCAGTCACTATCATTTCGCTGCTTAGTTATTTCATTCAGTTCATTCTGCTTATATTCCAAATCCCTTTTCGCGTCATCAATGGTTCGATTAAGATTCCTGCAAAAGTACCAAAATATTTTTGCAGTTTTTTATCGACATAGACAAGCAAATTATAGGATTGCATTCCACTCGATAATATTAAACCTTATTTGATCTTTGAGTTCGTTCATTTCTGATTCGAATACGTATATTTTAATATTTTCTTCAATCTGAAATGCAATTAAAATGAAAAAAAGATATATTCGCAAAAAAATAATTCAATTCTTTATTAATTTTCTTCAGTTTTCAACTCAATTATTAAATTTTTTAAGAAAAAATTTATTGAAAAAGCAAAATAAAAATCATGAAAATCGACAAGAACCTCTAAAAATTCGCGTAATTTATAAATAAATCAGTTTAAATCTACGAAAAATCTTTTAAATTTATTGCCTTTGGACAATAATACAAGGAAAAATCTTTTGATCAAAAATCTTTTGAGTGAATATCACCGAATTTCGCACTATTGCAAAGAGCGAGGACGATTATGTGCGATGATTAAATTTTAGACTTCTAATTTTATAAATTTCGAGTAAAAATATCGTAAAATATTTTAATAATTGCAAAATTTAATTTTAGAAATTTCAATAAAAAAAATAAAATTTTAAACCATTTAATGTAAAAAATATAAATTTAAAAAGATTTGTATTATCACCTTATCAGCTCCAATATTATTCGATGATTTTAGTGCTCCGATTTCATATTGAAGGCATTCATTTTCATTTGCTTTTATTTTGGCTGCTTCTTCAAAAAATTCGATCCTAAAATCACAAAAAAAAATAATTGCAGTCGACTAAGAAGCACACACGACTTGAAAGAAAGGGAGAAATCCTCCTCAGCGAGGTGGCTTCACTCCAGACAGGAGAAAAGCTGTCTTTCGAAAATCCGAGTGATGCTGTCGACGCGTCGGTGACACCGCCTAATGACACGGCCCGACTCGACAAGAGCATAGACGAGCATCATCAGAAATGCTGAGCGTCGTAAAAAATGGGAACTCTGCGAGCGTTTTATGGAATAAATCAAATTAAGAAATTGTAGAGCAGAGGAACTGATAAATATCTGATAAAATGATCTCAATCACCTCTTCTCAGCTTCATCAAGTAAACGACGATGTTCGCCAATATCCCATTCAGTTTCACTTCTTAAGATTTCCAAAGTCGCTATATGTGCATTTTTCTCATGCAATTCGCGACGCAGATCATCAATTTGTGAAGTGAATGACCTGAAGAATTTCGGGAATAAATACTCCAAATTTTATGAGATTCATGAATTTCTTGCAAAATTTCCAAATTTCGACTGGAATCAAACTGAAGTCATGGATTTCAGCTCATTCTCATTAGAAATCTAAAAATCCGGATTCGGTAAAGAAAAAAAAGGGCTTTACTTGGCTGAACTAATTAGTCGAGCTATTCGCAGAAGGCATTTTCGATATTTACCTTTCTCATCTTTTGGTGGCGGGGTGGGTCATCGTCAGTTTTCGGTCCATTATTGCGGGCCTGAGAAAGGCTTCTATGCAATATGTTTGTTGCTGTTTCTAACAGTTTTCTCGCCGCGCTTCTCGACAGACGCAGCGGACTCCTCGCTCCTGTTGAAGCCGACTGCGGACTCTCCTATTTTAAAAGTCAGAGACCACTCGGATTACTTTTCCCCCTCACATTTTTATAATGTATCGTTTATTTGTTTGTTGCTCTAATTTTTTTGACTTTACGAGCTAATCCTTCCGCCTAATCGAAGGTTACAGTTATTCCTCCTTCGTGATTTTTTGTCGTTCCTTTTGCTTTCTGCTTTTATTATTGCCTCCTCCTCTTTATCATAAAAATAATTCATGAAGCCACCCCCTGAATACAGACAGGTTTCGGCTTCTTCTATAGGGCTCTTCAGGGCATCGCTATTCATCGATTATATAACTGCGGACTTCCCACACTACATATACACAGTAATTATTTAAACGCGGCTGCGGCCCTGCGGAGGAAAACTCGGTCCATATTGTTCATTCGAGGAAATCGAATAAGACAGATAAAATTTTATAAGTGCAATAAGAGCGTGAAATCTCTGGTAGCATAAAAGGTGGAATGTCATATATTTGTATATATATGTTAATTTCAGGTCTCTTGTTTTCCTTTTATCTTATCTTTGTATCACTCATTTATTTAATTCCTTTTAGATTTCTGATAATTTTTTAGAGCCTTCACCATTACTGGTTAGGCTCGCTCCGCTGACTTGTCGCACTAGACAAATATGCCAGGAGGTTCCCTGGCGATAGAAGTACGCCACCATCATCCGTATTTCTGGATAGGTTTACTCCCGTGGGGAGTGGAACCTCAGCATCGGCGCTCCGCATTGAGCGGTCCACTAAGCCATTCTATTCCTTATTCATGGCTTTATATTTTTATTAAAATTCCTAAACGATCTGCCAGATTTTATCGAAATATAAAAATTTTCCTTTTTTTTTGGTAAATTGTCTCTTTTCCGTTTTCTCTACTCCGTTATTACGGTTGTCTTTTTTACAAAATCATCAAATTTTTATGCAAAAATGAGAAAATGAAAAAAGTGACGTTGAGAGAATGTAGGCAATAATTAATGGAAAATAGAGGGCCTATAAGATTGGAACTTTGGTGGATTTTGGAATTTTGGTGAAAAATTCGTTCATTTGTGATTCAATGTGATCTAGAGAAGAAATATGAGGGAAGAAAACTGAGCAAATAGTCTTCTCACCTGTTACAGAATTCAATTTCTTCCCTGTATTGTTCAATTTGTTTTCTATGTTCATTGTCCTTTCTTGCACATTCACCTTCCAACCATTTTATCCTTTAAAAATTTACAAATGGAGAGTTAGAAGTTATACGCGTTGTTACTCTTCCTTCCTTAACAGGCAGAGACATGCAAACGCATACACATACGAAAAGGCGTTGACCAGCTTCGCCTGCATGGCTTTTATCGACATGTCAAATGTCCATTGGCTCTTGTCCAGCTTCCTTTTCTCTTATGGATCTTATCGTTCTATATTTATAGTGTCTTAATTTCGTTAGCTACCTTGCAGTAAGTCACCGCTGCATCATTTGATTTAACGATAACTTTCTTATCAATCTTCCCTTCATTAATTAATCCTAGTTGATTCCAAAGATGGCCAAAGTTGCATATGCCGTTTGGAAAAAATAGGCAAATATAATAGAATAGAATAAAACCACTCCACTATTAGCAAAAATATTTAAAATATTTTCATAACGATGGGAATGTGTTCGCATCTGCTAAAGAAATATTTAAAATATTCACAAATGACTAGCTAACCTATTATTTGCATCGTTCAACCATTGCACGTGTTCACCGAGACTCCATTCTATGTCGTTCTTTTTCAAATTTGTCTCATGCAGCTCACAATTTTTATCATTTATCATTTTCTGGAGATCATCAATCTTCGAATGCAATGATCTAAAATTTCAGAGATGCCAATTTAAATATATATGCTTAACCATATCATCCAACTGGACCAGCTGCCTTTTTTAAAATTCTGGATTTGGCCTTTTTTAAATCATTTTTGCAGTTTTTAATTAATTCATTTCTTCTCTCCAAAGTCATAAGACGTTGTTTATCACTGTTTAAGGGCCAAGGTTGAAGTTGTTCATGGATAAGTTCTTTGATCCTCTCAGACTCTCATTTAATAGCTATTCATATTTAATATGTCTAATTCTATTAATAATCTATTCAACAATAATACCATTAACAATTTCTTTTGGATGATAATATTTTCTCATAGAAAATATATTCTCATAGAAAATAAAAAAATGCGGGGGTAAAAAGGGGGGGGGGGGGGGGGGGGGGGGGGGGTAGAAAGGGGAAGGAAGCTCAGCCGAGCAAAGCTGGTGCAGTAAATAATTAAGAACAACTAATTTAAAGACCATTCGGTGCAGACAAAACGAAAAAGAACCTCAGTTCATCATTCGTTGGTGCTTCGGATAATAACTGCTTAGTGAATCGCAATGATTTTTCTAACTGTTTAATTTGCTTTTCGAGCTGAAAAATTTCGTCAGTTAAATGAAAATTATTGAAGAAATAAAAACTTTTATTACTAATAAATAAATTTTTTTAGAAAAAAACCTTCTCGAATTCAGCTTTTGGCTTTTCATCGGTTCTTTCTAAACTTATTTTATTTTCCACTTCCAAGCTTTTCTCCTTGAAATCTTTGTTTTTCTCATCGATCTCATCCATCAGATTACAAATTCTGAATTTCATTTTTCTGAATTTCTATCATCTTCCTTAATGCATTTTGAATTGCATTTTAGAAATTATTATTTTCATGGAGTTATCAATCAAATCGCAAAATAAAACTGACAAAAAGGAGCCTAAAATGTCAAAAAGAAGCCTAAAATACATTGTTGTTGGAACTGCGGAATTACCAGTGCAAACCCGTAAATTCACATATTTATTATCTCTGAAATGTGGAATATACTCGTAGGTTTATTTCGCTGGCATTCTTCAATGGTTTTATTGGACTAAGTGCTGAGTTGCAAAGGGTTTTAGGAAAAAATGATGACATCGCATGCCTGTCGTTAGCGTCTTTCAACCATTGTCCATGATCGGTTAAGTTGCGTTTCAGGTCATTGTTGATTTCATTCAAACTTTCTATTTCAGTATTCTTTCGATTAATTTCCTCTTTAAGGTTTCTGAAAAATTCAACAGCGTAGTGCAATTTAAGCCTAATTTTTAGATGGCATAAATAGATTAGCTACAAACTTTATTTCATCGTCGTTTCTTGAATCTATATTTAGCCGCTTTAATTCAGCTATTTCTTCATTCATTGCACCAATGAACTGATTTTTTTCATTGATCTGATTCGTCAAATCATTTATTCTAAAAATTATTATAGAAATATTGAGATGTCTTGACGTGATCCGTAGTGTAATGCGACTGCCGTCGCCTCTTTGAGGCAAGTGATGTCCGAAGGAAGCACAAAGGAGTTTCGAAGGGGTGTTGCAAATAGTGGGACACTGAGAGGGGGTTAGAGAGGATTAAAAGGATATTAAAGGAGTTTTAGTTGATTTAGGTGTATTATGCCAATGCTTTGCATCATTAGATCATTATTATCACTCTTATCACCTTTATCATCAATTTTATCGATCTCTGAATAAAAATTGTAAAATTATTGGAATTTGAACCTATTGTTTGCATCATGAAGCCACTGTCGATGTTCACCGAGATGCCATTCAGCATCATTTTTCATTTTTCTCAAATCGTCCATCTCAGTATTTTTCATATTTAATTCATATTGAAGTTCATCGTATTTACAGCGTAAGGAACTTTCAATAATAATATTATTACAAAATTTTTTATAAAAAAAATTCAGCTTTAAATGGATAATATCATTTATTAAATACGAAATATGCAAGAAAAGATAAAAGTTATGATTAAAAATTATGTGCCAGCTGATAATTCCTTGCCTCACTTCTACCTTTACTTCCAAGTGATTCTTTGGCTTACCTTAGGCTCGTTTCAAGCCAAAACCAGCCAAATCAAAAATGCCTTACTAGAATGACTTAGAAGAAGAATATTCTGAAGAATATACAAAAAATCTGTCAATAAAATTGCTTTGTAATGAAAGCTGAAACTGTGAAACTGCAACATATAAGTACCAATTTCAATTTAGAAATTAAATTACTTTAAATTATTGATAATCATTTCTGCAGCTGAACGTTCATTGCATAATTTTTCATCCATTTCTTCTCTTATCTTTTGCTATAAAAGGGAAAAATGATGAATGGAATTCGTTAAAAACAATTTCTCTCGAAAATATTTTAGGAAAACTGTCCACTGAGAATGCCAATTATCCATTTTATTCTACTGCATTGGTCATTTACCATAAAATAAAGAATAATGGAAATTATACGATTTTAGAAACTAATCGGAAAAACGTTGGTTTATAGACATTTTCAACTCTAAAAAATAAAATTACCAAAGTTTTTTCATAATTTTCATTCGGTTCACTTTCTTTTCTTTTAAGCATTTCCTCAAGTTCTGAGATTCTAAAATTATCTTAAATATTGCGAGAAATTACTTTCCTTTGACAAATTAAAAATTTTTTTAATAAATATGGATGAATTATTTAATAAATATTTTTATTTAAATAAATAAATAAATATAAATAAATATTTTTTATTAAATATAAAGTTTTTAAAATTCATTTTTTCACCGAACCTTTTTTTAACTTTTTACTTTTTTTTCAGATAAAAATTTTACCTTCAGTAAAATTTCTTTCTAATCTTTGATTTTTTAAAATGATGTGATAAGATTGAAACTGATAATTTTAAAGGCAGTAAAACTTGCAATAAAATTAAATAAATTTGATCATAAAAAATTTAGTGGAAAAACAAGTAAAAATATTTTAAATTTTGAAAATATTTTAAATATTTTAAAAATATTTCAAAGAAGGATAGTTTTATACTTTTTCATGGCATTCATGAAGCCAATGAAAATTGGAAAATTTAGCAAATAGCAAAAAACCAACCTATGATTAGCATCAGATAACCATTGTCGATGTTCCCCAAGTGACCATTCTGCAACGCTTTTTTCATGGTTTAATGTTCTGATAAACGATTCTTTTGAAATAAGCTCATCTTTCAAGCCAGCAATTGCGCCATAATACTCACTGAAAATACATTATAAATGTAAGAGAAAAAAAATAATTAAGCATCCATACTTGGCATGTTCTGAAGACCTTTCTGCGAATTCTTGTTTTATTCGTTCAATCTCTCCGTAAAGGCGATCAATTTCCTTGCCTGATTCGGCCAATTCATGTTGCATGGCACTATTTCTGAAATAATGAGAACTGGGGAAAAATTTAAAAATTTAATAAGTTGGAAAAGATAACAAACGAATATTTACAATATTCGATATTCGAAGTTCGTCATAATATGCAGAGGTATTCTCATTAATTGACGTACTAATGTAATACCTTTGCTTCTATTCTCAAGTGGTACTTTTGCAAAAGTTGGTTGGTGGAACTAAAGGAATCGGTTAAATCAGTAGAAACTAATAAAATTTGCAGTGGTTCTTCAATACTTTTTTCTTATAAAGCGCAAAGAAATTTCATTAATATGCAAGATTAGCGATCATTACTAGTTAAGCTGCATATGCTAGTAATATGGTTCGAAATTTCCACGATTGGCCAAGGAACAGTTTAGAGTAGAGACATATGCGGAGTGCGGCCACCTCTCGCTCGCTTTTTTAAGGCACACCGGCCATGGATAGGACTCGAACCCTTGCCTTTGAATACTGCAGTGTGGTTCATTTCCCACTGCGCTATACAAAAACTGATATAAGGTTATACTTGTTTTGCAAATCTTCAACGAAGCCTTCTAAATAAATCTTTTTTGTTTCATATTCACTTCCTTTATTTGTTAATTCTTCTTCGAGCATAATGATCCTGAAAAATTAAAGTTTTTGCTTCCTGTAAAAATAGATTTCAGTAAAATTTGCAAAATATTATTTGCGTGAACTAAAAATAAACCTTTTTCGTGCATCACTAAGCCAATGTTTATGCTCGCTAAGGCTCAATTCCAAATCGCTTATTAAGCTAGATTTTATAAAATCGGATTGCTGCGCTCGAATTCGCTCTTCTCGCAGTTCAATTTCGACCCTAAATTAAATAAACTAAGCTATTTTATCAAATGATAATTCAAAGATAATAAAAGATAAGATCAGCGAATAATTTAGGAAACATACTGTTCTTTAGCAATTTTCATATTATTCAGTCCTTGTTCGAGCATAGCGTTCTGAAAATTTTACCAATTTTTCTCGGCAAAGAAATCGTTTCAAAAATGCTAAGAGAAAAAAAACGCATATAAAAACGTTTCACTTGTATAGAAGCCAAAATGAAATAATTCATCCTATGTGTGACATCGGATTGAGAGGCCTTAAAATATGAATGAGCCTCATTAGATTCAGCCAAGAGGGAAAAAAAACGAGTGAAATCTTACCGTATTTACCTGTTCTGAATCCAACAATGTTGCATATAATAATCGTTCGCTAAAAAAGAAAAGCAAAAATGCAAATAATTTTAATATTTTAATGGAAATAGCAAATGAGGAAATGCGATAAATAATTTTAAATTTTGAAAATAAATAAGAATTATTTTTTAAAATTAAATTTAAAAAACAAAACTTAAATAATAGAACTTATAAAAATTAAAATAATAATAAAAATATAAATAAAATAACCATAAAAATATAATAATAACAATAATAAAATAATAATGAGAATTATTTTTTAAAAGTAAATTTAAAAAATAAAACTTAGATAATAGAAAACATAAAAAATAAAATAAAAATATACGAACTTTTCTGCTTCTTTCCTTCGTATGATTTTCATTTTTCAAGATTTTATTATTGTTATAATTTTAAAAATTATAATTATAATTAAATTTATAATTTTAAAATTCATAATAAATTTTTCATTCATTTATTTATTTCTTTATGCTATTTCAAAAAAATTTATATCAATTTTAGTGAGAAAGGAAAATTCACCCTCCAGCGACGGAATTTTGCATGCCGAATTTCTTCATCTCTTCCAATTCTTTTTGAAGTTGGTCTAGCCTATAATTAATTCACAGAAATAAGCTAAGTGCTTATCAAATGCTTTATCACTAATGTCTTTGCGCTATCTCTGCTTTATTATTCGCCTTAAAATTCGATTATATTTCGATAAAAATTCCTTATAAAAATTTAAATTTATTTTTCTGCAGGCAAATATTTTCTATTGAAAAAGTCGTTCTATAAGAAAATTTTCCGATAAACTTACTTAAGCTTTAGATTTTTGTTCTCATTTTGTAAACTAAATTCGTCCGACTTTATCTAAAAATATTTTTTAAAAATTTCAAGCTTAAATGGCTGATTTATGAGTGAAATGAAATGATTTTTTTATCTGAGTTTTCAAAGAGAAATAAAAATCGCAGATAAATTTAAAAGTTGAAAATAAATAAAAAAAAATTGAAATTTTATATCAAATTTTTAATTTTGAAAAATTTTCGTTTCAAAAAATATCTGAGAACTAACAAATATTTCTTCTGCATTTTCACCAACTTTTTGTTCATTTGTTCTTTTCATTTCATCACTTTTCGTCAGGAATTTTGAGTCATTTATCTTAAATTTGCTAAAAATATATAAAATCGAAAGAGATATTCATTTATTCATTGACAACGTTTACAAGCTGTCGATCTCTTAAAAGAAGAACGAGAAAGAACTATTGTTGCTTAATAAGGAACAAAAGAATTCCGTGTTTAAAGCATGCAAGAGATTGAAGTAAGCAAAAAATGGACAATATTTATAAGTGTAGCAATCGGCATTTTATACCTTTCCAGGTGACGCTTCTCGTTTCATTAAGCCGGTACTAGCTGAAAATTTTCAAAATCTTTTCTCATGAAAATTTCATGAAATTTTTTCATCCAAAATAAACTATCTCGATTCCCTTGTGTATTCGAGAAATATTTTTAAATTTTTTATGCTAGAAATTATGACCATTTATTTTATGCGACGAATTAATAAGCAATACATAAATATATATTTATATATCGACTGAATCCACTAAAATAGGTTATCAGCACGTTTTATCATATCAGCGTATATTTTATCAGCATATAAATATTTATAATGTAACTCTATTGAATTATTTATGACCTAAACTAAGCCAATTAAAAAGAGGGAATGCAGTGAACAGCAAGTTTCTTCTTTATAATAATATAATAATAATAAATTGTCGAACAAAAAGCCCTCTTTATTTTCATTTTCCAGTAATTTTATTCTATTTTTACAGCGATTTTCGAATTCATTTTCGAATTACTTACCTATCATACGGTGCACCGCGTTAACACTTTTCTCAAATGTTCTCGTCGCATTTTCGTATTGTTCAGAAGATCCGCAACTGTTTCGATATCCATGAGCTTAAAGAATCGCAAAGTGATTTTTATGAGATTTTTATTTTAGAAAATATTTTCACTGAAATATCGCTATAATTTATTAATTTTAGCAGTGGAAATTTTTCGATCAGAGAGAAAAAAGCAATTGTTAATAGCCTTCATGCAATACTTGTCGGAATGATTGGAATCATGCGACGACACTATTTGAAAAAGGATGATTTATGAAGGCTATTTTAGTTTTCTTAATTGAATTTCTCGCGTAGTGTTTGTAAATTTTTTCGATAGTTGCAAAATAAAAACATGATAAGCAAGAATTTAAATGGTAAATTTTTGTTGGAAATTGAAAAAAAAACAAAAACAAGAAAAGTTTATGCGAAAATAGAAAATCTGGCAAGATTTAGTATTAATTGTTTCTGTTTAGATTCGTCGTGCCGACCGGTAGTCTGATGAGGAATTTTTACGAGAGAATTACTTAGCAATAATTATATGCGAGTCAGTTACATTATCCGGATATGAAGGATTTATTACTTCCTCTGGAAGCCATAACCAGGCCTCAAAACTCGAGATTATAATCTGAACCACGTCATTAGCATGCATCCACTTCAAAAAGGCATAAATTTCATGTGAAGAGATCTATGTGAATAAATAAATGCATCAGATGGAGCCAAGATTTGCACACTTGCCTCGAGTGGGAATTAAACAGTAAGCATTGACAAAAATTTCTTATTGTACCGACATTATCTATGAAATATTAGGATCCCCAGCCTTAATAAATATTGTCTTTTATGTTGCCCTATCTAGTATTTATTTAATATTTTATTTATTTAATAATTCTCCTAATTTTTTGTTTTTTGCTTGTGCATTAAGCTCATGGCTTATGGTGCATTTGATAATCTCAAAAATAAATAAAACAAGATAAATTTCGCAAACAGAAAAACGAATCTTTGCGAAAATCTCTTCATTTTACTTTAAGTGATTAGTGATTAGTACCATATATCGATCTATTTAATGGATTGCTCATCAAGTAATCGCTAATCAACTGATAAATGACTTTCCATATACAATGAACTTATTGTAATGAATTGGTACAATAAGTTGATCTTGATTGGCTTTTTTGCAAGAGAAAGAGAAAAAATTTTTTTTAATTCTTGTTTTTTAATAAATAAAATATAAATAAATAATAAAAAAAAGAAATGTTCCCTTGGAAAATTTCGATAAACATTGAATGAACGAAATTTATGAGATATTTTCATGCAGTCCGTCCTTCTCTTTACTTGTTTACTAATTTTTTCTTTTTCAAAAAGCAATAAAAAAATTTTTTTTTCATTGGGTAAAATAACAAAAATCTTTGAAAAGCAATTTTTCAAATTGCAAAACTAGTTTAGTAAAACCTTCATTTCAGGCTTTTTTTTTTAAAATCATTTTGACTTAAAAATCGAATTGCCTAATTAAATTGATTAAATGATAAGTGATAAGTGCAAATTATGAAGATGTCATTTCATGTAAACTATGATTAAATTGAAATCTGTGAGTGGAACTCTACAGAAATATGTAGCAGTGAGCGACAAAAGAAGGAAAATGAGATATGAGAAACTAACCAAGATGAACGTAAATTGGTGTTGAGTGCCAACCCTGTGAACCTTTATGAACTCGTCCTGTTGATCCGTCATACCTAAAGAAATTTCCTTATCAAATTTCTCTCTAAAGATTTTTCAGCTGAAAGTCCTTCAATGCAAATGATTGCACAGTGGAAAAATTCAAGGTTTTCAAGGTTTTTTCACCGAGAAATTTTTTTCTCGGCTAATCCTAAATTCGAAGGAATCTGATTGTATAACAAAAATCATTTTTTTGCTACGTAATAAATCGATTCAGCGATTAAACGTTAAGAACATTAAAATCTTTTGAAGCCTTCGAAATAATTCAAAAAATAGTCGCACAGAAATCAAAAAAGCTACGAATTTATAGATTTTAGCAAATTATACTTTAATGCTTTCTTCTGATCGTCTTCTCGATAATAGAGTCCATGTGCACCAGGAATAAGTGACTGAACGGCTGATAGCAACAAAGTTTCATCGTTTTCAAGCGGAATATCAACTGCTTCCAACTGTATTTTCACCCATCCTGGAGCGAAATTCACGAGAATTTTTCTCCTTCCAAAGATTTATTACTAATAAAATTTAAATAGAATCGAACTTAGCATATAAAATTTTAAAAAAGTGCTAAATATGTATATGCTTTTTCAAGATTTGCATGAATTTTTTCCGTATTTTTCTTTTATCGCAAAAAAAATCTCAAAAAATTAATTTAATTTAGTTTAAAATAATTATATTATAAATTATAAAATATAAAATTGAAGAATAAATGAAACGAAAAAAAAAATGAAGAATGAATTTTTCCACAACCAAATAGCTTTCGTTGGGATTATTCAATTTTTAAAATAACCTCGTATAGGTGCCCTTATTTCGGTCACGGGTGGCTCGTTCATAGAACCTAAAAAGACCACAAATGTTAATTTACTGCTGAAATATGATAAGTATATTCTATTGTCGATTAGAATCATTTGATAAAAGGTTTTTTTTCAAATCGAATCTCAAAATGGAACGGATGAATTATTCTGATGACCTCTCTCTTCATCTCTCCTTTTATTTCAAATGAATATCAAGATTTAGATAAGTAAAATAATTAGCGCCCATCATTTTTGGTTAGCCTTTCAACGCTGATTGTTGGCATGTTTAGAAATTTTTGCGAGAGTTTAGCGATATAAATACAGTCACATATCAGTGGCATCAGTGGATATCACTGGCATATTTTTTATTGATAGGTTTACTTCTATCGAGATGGAAAGCCATATCATCCTTTCCAGCAGACTAGTTTGAACCGCTAATGATCTGCTAATGATTTAAAGATCGAAAGAGCCCCTCGAACTAAATAGAGATTTATCAGTTGAATTGAATTGTTTGTTCAAAAAATCCACTATGAATCGATATACTTTTATATATATGTGCATAAAAATATAAATATATAAAATTACAATTTTTTGTGACTTAACATTGATAACTTCTATCATAAGTATAAACAAATATATAAGTAAATACGCAAGCTTTATTTCTATGGAAGTCAAATCACGAAGCTCTAATTTTCAAGACAATAATCTGAACAGCAACCCGTCGACTATCTTGCCATGTGGCAATAAATGTCTAATTTATGTGCAGTCCGATTTAATTAATGGTTGTTGAGTGAAAAACCGTGTAACTGTCGAACTGATATAACTGATAAATTTTACTAAATGCTGGCTAAGAAATCGATTTATAAAAAATTGCAACAATTGCAACTTTAATAAAACAATGATTACAATTTTTTTCGTTTTTTTAAATCAATTTTTGTCTGCTACAACTGCATTCTACATTCAATAAATTCGACAAAAGAATTTATGGATTGTTGATAAACTGATAATGAGAATTGTTTTACCAAAAATATGTTGGTAAAAAAAAAAGAAGAATACTTCCTTATAGTGCCAACGCATTAAAATAAGGATGAAAAAAATAGACCAAAAATAGAAATTCGAAAATAAAATAAAACTTTAAAAAGAAAAAACAAAATAAAGTTCCCCTTAAACCTGTTCAAAATCTAATTCTATTCTTTCCGCTCTTTTTATGACCATTTTATGGTAAAAAATGGAAAACAAAACATTAATGCGGACAGATCTCTGCAATCAGTGGATCGAACTTATCGTTATCATTTATTTTTTTATTAAAATGAAAAAACCTATCAAAAAGAAATTTCTATTCCATTAAATATCGTTTGTATTGCTTAAAATATGCCAAAAAGTTTAAAACATTTGTCGAGAAAAATTTTAATTTGCGAAAAAAATAATTTGCGAGCAATTTGCCAAATTACATTATTATTATAATATCTTCTTACATTTCCAAGCTGCTCAGTCCGACGCCATCGCTAGTACTAACAGAAGCCATTCCTTTTTCCACTGCCTAAGTCTATATATTATATTTGTTTACATAAATATTGTATTATGATCATAATATTTAGAAATATTACTTACAATATTATATTCAGAAATAATGTTATTTTAAATAATAATTATAATATTTATAAATAATAATAATATGATTTTATAAATAATATAACATTATATTATAAATAAAAATAAATGATAGTGTAAAAAATAATAATGTGATAACAATGTTAAAAAAATATTTATTGAAATTTTTAGCGCATAAATGAAACATCGAATAATCGAACTATTCTCATAATTATCAAAGAAAATAGATAATATTCTGATTACAAAGAAGAATGTTTCATCTTTATTAGTTCCATCATTCAATTTTTTTAAAATCATAATGGTGGACTAAAAAAAATTTGCTTTGATAAATGGAAACAAGGAGAAATATTACTTATAAATCTTTAAGAGATTTTAAATGATACTGTAGGCAATATTTTAGTATTTTGCTGTCTCTCTTATCCGAGCAGAATGGTTGTCAAATGTTTGTTTCACTGGGAATGAAGCACTCATTTCTCGTTTCTTAACCTTTCGTAGGAATAAACCTACGTAAACCAATGTGAAGTGTTTCTAATCATTTTTTTTTAATTTACGAATTATAATAACAAATGAAAAATTATAGAAAATTTGATTAATTTAATAAATTTGAAATGAAATAACCTTCATTTTTTCAATCAAATATAAATCACTTTCTTTCCATATTTGATGATAAATTATTATTTGCGAATAAATGTTAAGCAAATTATCGAAGTTTTAAAGTACAATAACTTACGCAATTCATTGCAATGGTATTTTATATTGGACAATTTAAACTTTTTTTTTTATTCCATTTCATTATTCAAATCATTCAAATATTTCATTTTTAAATATTTGGAATTCTATACATATATAAACGATATTTTATGGACAATGCACCTTAGACTTCTTTTAATTTGCCAGTGTTAAAGATATTTTTGTCAGATTTATTTTTTGCACTGGCAGTAGTGCTGCAAAAGATTTTGACGAGTATGTAAATTCCCTATTTATACGATTGAATTAAAAACTTTCATAATATTAAACGATGCCAAATGAAACAATTGTTGAAGGAGTGATAAAAATAATTTAAAATAGATAGAGGAAAATTTTTTAAAAAATAATAACAACCATTTAACGTGTCATTAGGTAATAGAAAAGAAATCATTGATACACAAGTATAAACAAATTTTAAGCGACTGGCATGTTCATAGAAAAATTTCACTAGAAATCACTTGAAAGATAGAACTGCAGTTGGATTGGCAACATTATTCGGAGAGGTTTAAGCGAACGAACTACGAGATAAGACAACATAGGCAACTCAATCAGTTGATAATGAATAGATAATAATTGATAATAAATAAAAAAAATGTTCTATTGTCGTCAGATTTCGAGTGATTTTGAGGTTGGTTAACTATCGCATTATAAAACATCATTTGACATATATCATTTTATTTAAACAGTTCACAAATAAATGATTTCTTTAAGTCGCAACAATAAATCACATAAAATTTTGATTTCTCAAATATTCACGTGTTACACAAATAATTTTTAAAATAATCTGAAATCATTCTGAAAAAAACTTTTTCGTTTCTTTCACATAGATCATATGAATTTAATTATAAAATTTTTTAATAATATTTAATAATAAGTATTTAATAATATTTAAAACAATATGAACAATAAATATAACAATAAATATGCAAAATAAAAAACGAAATTTTAATCTAAAAAAATAGTAAAAATGTTTAATTATGTTTAATAAAAATAAATAATTATTAATGAAATTAATAAATGCGATTTGTTTGTCGCAATTATTTTTTGGGAATATTATTAAAATTATCAAAATTTTTGCAAATTTAAATTTGTACAAAAAATTTTTGTAAGTTTTGAAAAATGTTGATTCAAATATATAAATGTAAAATTATCTAATTGCGGCAATGATTACAATGAAATATTCTTATTATTGCCAAAGGGACCACTAAATCGCAGAAGAATTGGAAATGATTATGAATATTGTATTATTATCAGCGTGCAAAAAAAAAAATAAAATGAACTTCTTCGAAACTAAAATAATTAAAAAATACTAATATTCGCGAAAGGATTAATGATAACAGTTGAAAACACCGCTGAAATTCCATTAAAACTAGCGCGAAATAATCAAATATAATAGATAAACGATTTTCCACCTAAAAAAAGAGAAAAGGAAAATTTGCTTTTTCAATTGTACTAATAGTAATAAAGAATCAATAAATTTTTTGAGGATTTTTCCGGCTTAAAAGATTTTTAGCCTCAAAATTAATATTATTTTAAATAATTTAGTGAATAATATGAAATAATAAAATTAACATTAAATAATTAAGTAATAATTAAATAATGTCTTTAAATAATTCATAAAAATAATAAATAAATAAATAATTTTGCTTATTAATAATTATAATAATATAATATATAATATTATAATTATAATTATAATAATTGAAAATAGATTTTAAAAAGATTAATTAATAAACAATTTATCAGGTGAAAAGTGAGTTTTTATTCTTATTTTTGGATTTTGAGTTCTATTTCTAGCAGAAACATAAAACATCCCGGTGGTACTGGTAAGCCGCTTCACCAAATTCCCTACGGAATTTTTCTGGTCCATTGAACCAATGGAGATCCAATCAAAAATGTTGAGTGCTCAAAGAGAAAATGTATTACTCTATTCAACGGCTAATTGAAATAAAAAGTTTAAAAATAAGAAACCAATTCGAAATGTGAAAGAGTATTCTCTTCTCAAAATATGTTTGTTTTTTGTGGTTCGGCATGATGAAATGAACAATTTTTGATAAGAATTCTTTAATAAACAAATTAAGAACCAAAAATTAAAAATTACTGAATATTGTCTTAAAGTATTTTAGAAAAAGAAAAAGGAATGAAGGAAATGAATTCTTTGGCTTATCACTTGAAAGGAACAAAAAATCTAGTAACGCATAAAAAATTTAGCATGATGAAAATTAGAAAGAATTTAAAAACGGATGCAATTTCATTTACTAATATTACCATACCATTTCTGGTTTGGCCAATTTCATAGGCCAATCGAAAGAATTCTAAGTGGACAATTACAGGAATGAAATTGTAATGTTGGCTTAGAAGACAACTGTTTTCAATGAAACTTAATTCTATGAGCAGTACTCCATCAAATACGAGGAATTTTGTAGTTCTCTCTCGAGTCACTGTAGTGGTTCAACGCCGGAAGTGAAAGGATGTTAAAAGATAAGCTAATAATTTGTGAAGTAAGATCTTTTCTTTACCTTACACTATTTTCTACTTTTTTTGCAAAAAAAAAGCCATAAATTTTGAGATAAATATTTTGTTTTATCATTTAGTTCGCAATGATAAGATAAAAACATAATAGAAAGTGAACAATTTAAAAAATGATGTTTGCTAAAGGTGCTTTTTCCCCCTAATTTCTTACTTTCACTAGTTAAAATTAGTAAGAAAAATTTTTAAATAATACGCCTACAGCCATTGAATATCTACGAAAAATTGTCGCCTACTCTGTTGTTCAAATGTTAAATCTAGAAAAACTCAAAGAACTTGTTTTTTGGATCCCAAGAGGATCTCACAGCACATGCAGAAAATATTCCGATTGATCTCAGGAAGCCTAGAAAATATATTTATTTTCCCGAGGGAATTATTTGTATTTTAAGTTTCGCGAAAAAAATTAAGGAATATATGAAAGTTTAGAATGGTTTGGTGAATAAAATCGTTTCGTTTACAATGCAATTCATATGTTAATTGAAAAAGAAATAAAAAATTGGTATGGTAGAGAGAGAACACAATGTAATAATTTCTTTTATTTGACGATTTTATGTTAAATAACGACGACCGAATGAAATATTATTAATCTGGCGATTTGTTTCACATATTTTCAGAGAGTATATAATTTTAGTTGGAAGTTCCACATTCTTATAAAAAGTTAGTAAGTAGAAGTGATGAACGCTTTTATAAGAAGAAGAATGATGGTACCATTTGAATTAAGTGGAATTTTCTTTCTAAAAGTGCTTATCATTGCTGGTTAGGTTTGCTCCGCTGGTTTATCGAATTAGGCAAATTTCAACAGCGACTCGGAGTTGGCGATAGAAATATAGATAAGTTGGGAATATCACCTGGGATTTTTAAAGGAAGATTGATTTTTAGCATGCACAGAACCAAAGCATCGACGTTTTGAATTGACTAATAACCTGCTGAGCCGTCTTATCCTCTTTTACTTTCGCCTTGGTTCTCGGTGGCAACCATTTCGCAATTAAGTCACCGACTCGTCAATTAAGTGAAATATCTTTGGAATGACCAAAGGAACCAAAGGAAGTGAAATATCTTTATTCTTTAGAGAGTCACTGGAAATTAGGTATCTTTGTGCTATCGGTTAATTTAGTGGATTCTTGAGCAAATACCTTGACAGAAGATAAGGAAGATAGGAGATCTGCAGAGATAAAAGGAGGTTGTAAAGAGTCAATATGCTGAAAAAAGGACTTAGTCGATGAGTAGGATTATATATAAAATATTAGGATTCTTTAGAGATAGACTGTGTTGTTGAAATGTTGAGAGAATACAAATATTCGAACTAGAGCGTTCATGATAAGGTAACCAAAAATTGCCGAAATACGTTATCAATATTATCAACTAATTTTTCATTTTTCTAACTTAAGATTGGCCAAAATTTAATGGATTTTTTATGGAAATATTGGCGGCGCCAAAGAAAGTTTGATTTCATATTTATAACTGTGATGACAATAATATGAACTTTTGGAATTTCACGGTCAAGACAATATCTGATAAGAATACATATAAGAAAAACTGCAAAGTAAATAATTCTGCGATTCTCGCCTATTTATTTATATCTGACAACTGAAGGGGCCAATTCCAAACCATATTTTTAAATGCTTTATTGCAAGATTATAATAATTTTTAATAATAATTTTCAAAAAAACTTATTCTGGAACACAATAACTTATTGTTCTTTTATTGTACTCCACAGGTCTATCCGATTTCTTGTCTTATTCTAAGATTCCCAATAGCTATTTCATACTAAATTCAAATTTGCAATATGGATGCATGTGAATGCTTAATAAACCATCTAAAGAACCATTTTCATATTGTAGGAATGGGATTAAAGAATCATCAGAACTGTAAGAATCATTGAACAAATATTAGTCATTAAAACCAAATTTTGATGAGAAAATATGGTCCTAGTTAATCAGTGGAACCAGTTAAATCAGAATATGATGAATGGTATTAAAACAATAGAAATATAAATAAAAATAACAATACAAGAAAAATTGACTTCTGAAAAAACTGTAAATTACTTCTAATTTAGATTGATAACTAGAATTTAGCAAAAGTATCAAGACTTTCAGAATTTTTTCATCTCGTAAGACACCAATATTTTTCTTAAATTTTAATATAAACATGGTTTATGCCACGAAAAAAAAGCATTTAATTTTATTCTTATCACTAAAAACGGCTGACAATCGAATAATTGCTGATGTTATCATATTTGTACCACGATGAAATGATAAAAAGATTTCCATTTATTGACGAAACTCACATTACTTGGAAAATTAATGAAGGGTAAATTTCCGAATATATCATCGAATTAAATCGAATTTGAAAATTTTCTTCATAGTAGCCAATGCAAACAGTCTAATTAGAAAAGACTGGAAAAAGAAAAAACTGGGCACAAATTGGTGCCGAAATGGTATCGAATCGAGAGGCTTAGGAAGACTTGACCGCAGCTAGTGAAGCCAAATTAGCTATTGGTAATGATGGGCGCTGTTAGAAGAAGAAAAAGAAAAAGGAGAATAAAATTTTCCATCAGATTTAAAAAAATGAAAAGAAAAAAAGTGACGAAAATATCAAGCCGTCGAGAAAAATCGTTTTTCTTTTCATTCTTTCTTAAGCGAAGGGCAATAGACGAATGAAGAGCTGGAAAAAATCAGCAAAAATAGATGTGGCGAAGTACCACTTTTGATGGAAAAATAACGAAGTAATTGCTGCCATATTATAAAATAAGAATAAAAGCCTTCCTAAAATAGTCTTTTTATTTTGATTGACTGAACAGCCCAGCGATACAGGGCTTACTCGTAATCATTTCTATTAATTGCAGCTATGGCAACGAATTGGCAGGTTTGGAAAAATGTTTCCTTATTAGGCAGTGGATTTCAGTTGAGATACGTTAGGGAGGAAGTTCTAAGATTGTTTAAAGGATACTAAATGACTACACTTAAAAAATGATTCAGTAGTTAATAACTGGGTAAGTCGCTGGGTACGATATCAAATTTAGGAATAGATAAGAAAATGAATGAATTTAATTAAAATTAAACATAGTTGGAACTAATGCTTATCTCCAATCTGATTATCACCGTTCCTATCTGTTATCACTATCAATTGCTATGTTTGAATTTATTCATCTAGCTGTTAATAACAACTTAATCCTTCAGTTAAGCAAATATTAGAAAAAATCTCAATTATTCTTCACACTCATGTCGAAGTAAAATTGTTTTTTAGCATCATCTCTTAGCTACAAAATTTTTGATTATATTTATCATATCCTATCATAATAGAGTTTATTCTTTAATTATTTTCAGTTAGCTGTTCCTGGCTATTTAATACTATTGTTGCATCAAATTATTTATTCATTTATTGTGAATCATAACTTAAGGATATCAAAAAGAAAATATTTTAAAATTAGAAATGGTCAAAAGAGCTATTTTTGGTTGATTCTGCTGGCTTGTTGGAACCAGCAAATTATATAACACTTTTGAAAGTGGGAAATACTCGGCGATGCAGGTGAATTATCACCCCGCATCACCCCAGATTTTTGAAAGATTTTTTTAGTTTTGCCCTATCAGTTGAATAATATGAATTCAAATCAAAAATGTAAAAAATCCTGAACTCTGTTTCATTTGCAAATTAATCATTTATTACACTAAATTTTGCTCAACGGTATGATCAAGTTTTTTGTCTTATTTTGCTCTAAAATTTATCACTGCAAGATTTTTTGTAAAAAAATTTGCAAAGATTTAAATGAATTTTATTTCACAGATCATTTTGCAACAAATTTCGATTTTATTTTTTATTTCAGAATTTTTTATTTTTATTTTACTTCAAAATAAAAAATTATTTAAAATTGTTAAAATCATAATTAAATTAAAAATTCATACCATTCCATCTTAAAATAACAATGAGCTGAAATATATCGTAGAAAATTTTATTATTAAAAATTTAATGTAATATTTTATGACAAAAATTAAATATGAAAGTTTTTTGATAAAATCAATTCTTTTTACTGTTAAGAAATGCCACTCAAAATGCGTTTAATCTTCAAATAGTTTTTAGGTAATGCCAATCAACGATATACAATATTTTAGATATTCAACGTGATTTTCTCAGCTATAAGTCCATTCATTAAATAGTCGACGGAAATCAGGAAACTGGAACTGAAGAAACTAAGTAAATAAGAAATAAGAACTGCTATGCATAGAGATATTTTTAAGATATTTTCATATTTTCTATTCAAATATAGTAGAATGAAAAAAATGATTTCAAAGAGGAGCATTGGTTCAGAGCATAGTCTTACGAATATAAGGGACTAAAAAAAGGCTGGTGATGTAGTCCTCTTTGCTCCTCTTTCAATGAGGAAATATAACAGGCGATAAAAACTGCATATATAACCATAGCGAAAATTATACACCATGCAACAAGTGAGACGAAAATGTTATCATCTCATGTATTAATAGATTTTGGTAATATCCTTAATCCCTATCCTTATATATGACAAAATTTCGACTCGGTTCCCATCCATCCGACTAAGCTATTATGGAATCACCGTGAAGTGAAAATGTTCACATCTTTCGCTCCAGTGGTAAAAATTTTATTGCAAAATTATTTCAACGAATTCACGGTGATAAAAAGTTTGATTAGGAGAGATTTTGGAAAGCTCGCTAACTTTATAAAAAATGGATAAAGCGGCGGCTTTCCATTATTTTCGGATAAACGCCAAACTTGAAGACGTTTTGTTCTTCTAGAACTGTGGAACTAGCCTAATTATCAATAGTAGCAATACACGAAGAATCGTAATAATTTAGAGGTTCAGCTTTCTTTTAGTAAATCATTAACGCATGGATTCGCGATGATTATTCACACACAATTCGTAATCCATAACTATGAAACTGAAATAAAAAAATTCTAATATAATCAATAATGCAATATAATTTTTTGCTATTCCGTAAATTTCATCGTTCAATCCTCTAATTTCTAATCAAATTTTTTTTTACACAGTTATATTTCTATTATGTAATATCTATTACACAAACTGTGACGGATCTTAAATCGTAAACAAACTATAAATAAAAGATTTCTGTGCTTGAAATACTGTCGTTCTGTTATCAAAACTACTTTTAATATACAGTAAAACCAAAATTTTTCTGCAATTATGCGATTTACCGAAAGAAAAGTGGAAAAAAATTTATTGTCCTTTAAACTGTGTGCTATATTCATGACAACAATATGTTATGTTATCAATATCAGTGTAATCATTTGATGCATAATTTGTGTGGTGGTATCTAGCAGAACAGCGTTTCACCCTTAATTTTAAGCCCTTTTCCCTTATCATTCATGCAAATTTATTTAATTTATGCCAAAATTTAAGTAAAGATGAAAAGAATACGAATCATTTAATAAAATAAAATACTATTTTGCGCTTTCTAAAGCCATTCTCTGACCATCCATGAAATATATGTTCAATACATTCCATGTTACTTGTTTATAATTAAAGTAACTGAAGCTGTGTAGACCGACCACCGAAGTGGAACTACTTTATAGATTAGAATTTCAAGACTTGCAGCAAAAAACTACGTAACTCTAATTCGAGCTTCTGTGCCAAACAAGAAATTATAAGATGCTGTTGGACCAGATAAGAGAATACATTATGGAAATATAAGGAGTGACATTTTGCATAGATTGAAGAAAATGGGAGACTATTTTACACAATTAGAGTCAAATTGGCAATAATCATATCATTTTGCATAAATCAACGAGATTTTTGGACTTTTTACTTTATCATAAGAAGGTGAGGCATTTCAGCATGGTTAACAATGCCATCGTTCAAATTGCCCCGTATCTGGGTGATGTTTTCATATCTGCCACTTTCTACTCGTTTCTCTTATTTTCCATACTTTTTCTAAAGTCTTTTCCATCTTAATATTATAATCTAAATGTACAACTATAAAAAATATTAAAATTATTTGATGCCATTTAGAAATATTCCCGACACCTATTCTCATTATCAATTATGAATTCAAGCAGGACTGAGCAAAATCTGATTTTCAGAATTACTGAAATCTTTCATGACTAATTTGAATTTTAATAATTATTATAGCTTTTATTCTAATTAAATTTTATCAGGGATGGTGGATGAAGATAAGCTTATCAGTTTATAAGTCCAAATAACCATATCAGTAAGCATATTAATTTATAAAACCATCATTTATCCCGTAATTTCTTCATTGCTTGCTGAAAAAAGTTAATCAAAAATGTTACTTTTGCTCAGTTTACTACTTTAGAAATTTTAACATTATTCATGCAATTGTTTGAAGATACATCCCAAATCTACAAAAAAATCTGCAAAATTCTAAGAAACTAGAAACTAAACAATATTTTATGTTAATATTTTTGCTTATCTTTTTTTCCCTGCTTGGTTCTATCCATAATTATAGGAGATGGGTGAAAGGAATGGACGAACTCTTGGCATTTTGGCTTTTTCTGCTATTTCACGAATTTTCTTGGCATCGACCGTGAATCTAAATCTCATGGTTTGAAAATAACATTTCTCCTTGCGATTTTTTTTTAATTTGAAAAAATAGAAGTTTTCAATTCTCTGTTTACTTGCAAAGAAATTTGAAATAAGCCTTTTTGAAAAAATCAAAAAAAATTCTTTTCAATGATTTTTAGCTGAAAAAGAAGAATCCATCTTTTTTTTCAGTTGGAAGTCCTCCAGAAGATCTTTATTTTTAAGGAAAATTGAAAGTTGAAAAGGGAAATTCTTTTTATATATATTTGCATTGTCGTGATTCAATGCACAATGCACTTTTTCATGCTACCATATTTCATTAAGTTTTATCTGCAAAATTAAGCTTGTTAAGCTTTACAGAAAGAAAGCTTTATCTGCAAAATTTTCGGAAAATTGCTTAAAGTCGCCTAAAAAAGGATCATGGCGACTGTAGAATTTGGAAAAGAAGAAATAATATGAAAATAATATCTCAGAGTGGGAGAATTAGAAAATCTTATCCAAGTTTGTACAAATTTTCATAAATTTTGATATTTTTAATATCTTTAATGGATAGTCAAGAAGATATTCCAGCGTTGTTCTTTCCTTTCGCTAAGTTTTCTTGAATCCTTTCCTCTTTGATTCTCATTTGCAAGCATGCTTATTATGGATTAATTTACTGATTTTTTGCTTTCTTTTCTTTATCATTTTTTTCTTTTTTTTAGGTCCTCTCTAATCTTATTTGTTTCCACGAAATTTGTCCTTTCGATAACTGTGGAAGCATCCAAATGCCGAAGGTGCCTTTATTTTTTTCCGCTCGATATATCAAAGCAATTTTTTTCTACAAAATTTGCTTATTTACTTTGAAAGGCTCTGAACATAGAGGAGCTTTGTGTTATCTAACGAAAATGTTTCGCATATTTCAATGCTACTTTCAAAAAATTTTCTCCAAAATTATCACTATTTTTTGCTTTTTTTAAAATTTATCTAATAAATCGCTTTTTTACATTTACACTGGATTTCTGCTAATTTAATTTCAATCCAGATTAATGCAATTTATAGACAAAAGAGATGAAGGATGGTCGTTTGATATGTTGCTTTCGGTGGCGGTCGTACCTGGTCATCACTAGTTCGATTCTTGTCTCTGACGATTAATAATTTCGGATGATGTTGCTGGCAGTTTTCTATCCCCAAGTAAGTGGCGAAAAATCGTCTAAGCTTTACTCTAGTGGATCAAATGAGAAACAATCCTACCATCCATCAGAAAAAAAGAAAAAATACGTTGATTTGAGCAATATTGAATTAACTGAATCTTCTGCGGTAAAATTTATATTGAATTAGTATTTTTTCTTCTAAATTTTTGTCGTAGTTCTGCACAAAATGCAGCCAGTATTGTAACTTCTTTTACAGTATCTAGCAACGCTGATCAATGATAATTAATGATAATTAATTAAGAGTTCATAAGTTATCATTTTTCATTTAATTGCTTGATTGCTCGGCATTCATCTAAACCTGTCTTTGGCCGTGTATGCGCAACAAATTAGCTTAATTAAGGTATCCTTATCAGAAGAAGAAAATAATAATAAGCACTATAAAATTATCTGAAATTATGAAATTATGAAGTGAACATTTCATCTATTAACGATGAAATTAATATTTTGGTTAAATTCTCATATCATCACGAATTTCTCTGAATTCTGGAACAACTAGCTCGAACTCATGGTTTCTTCGTCTTTATCTACTGTATAGATGACAAAAATAAATCTAAATAAATAAATATTAAGCGCTGGCCTGCAATTTCTTAACCTAGGTAAGTACTGTTAATATAGCTGTTAATAAAGAATTTTGCTTGGGAAATACTTGACGACTGAAGTACAGACAGGTAGTTGCTAACCTGATTTTTTAATATTAGTTTTACTTTTCTCACGAACCGAACCTATAATGTTCGCTACAAATCAAAGCAACCATACTACTCAACTGCTCCTTGTCATCGTCAAATTGAAAAATTAAAAAAATTATTCTGATAAAGAATTAATTAATGAATGCAGTGATTTTTGCATTAATTGATTCGATTAATTAATTGCAGCATGTATATGGCCATAAAATGTTGGCCAAAAAAAGCCATGACCTCAGCCATACCGTTAGCCACAATCTAAGGCATAATACAAAAAATTTCTGAGGGTTTTTTAACCTCCTAATAATTATTGGTGCCATTATTGGCTTAATGGGTTGTTCAACTGGCTATTGTTATAAGACTCGTTTGCCAGGATATAAATGAACAGCCACTTACATTTTTAATGGCACATTCACTCTTGCGAAATCTTTTAAAGTTTGTTTGTTACATATTCACATGTTTTTTCTTGTCCCATATTTTTTAAAATCCTATAGTTATCGAAGATATTTCTGTAAACCTAATTTATATTCGGTTATTCTTTATTTTTTACTTCATCTCGGCTATTTGTTATATTGCATTAGTGCTATGCAAAATTTGCAAAATCAAATAGCCAAGGTGAGGTCAGAGGTCAGCTGAAGAAAGTTTATTGATCGAAAGAAAAACGGAAGAGATAGTTTTAGCCATAAATCACAAAAATTTTCAAATTCAAAGAAAATTTTTCTTTTAGAATTAAAAAAAATAGATGATTGATGAAAATTTCAACAGTGTAATACTCAATTTTCATTGACTGCAACTATTTTTTCAATTAGTTAATTAAGCTGCAATCACACTAATGAAATATTTCCGACTAAAATTTCCTTGAATTTTTTTTTCTAGAAATCCAGCGAGATCATCCAATGCATCCCAATGTATAATGCGCGATACACGATGGTTCTAATTCAGAGATCTAAGAGTTCAACGATAGTCGCTCGATGTATCAATTTCGAAGTGTCTGAATGGAAAAATATTTTATTTCCATCAACCGTTGAGTAATTCGTTCAACAATTAAATTAAAAATAGTATTAATATTATAAATACCAAAAAGCTTTCGAACGATCCAATTTTTTTTCTATACTTTTAAAAATATATTATTCGAAAAAGTTACAAAAAAGTGGAAAATGATCCCAATGTTTATTGATCTCAATGAACTGAACTAAAACTATGAAATGAAACTCGGTAATCAATCGGAATCCAAGTTAACAATGTTATTTATCATTGAAAATGAATCTTGGTAGTGCAGAGATCTCCACATCGTCATTCCCAAAATCACCACAATCTAATAGCCAATGCAATAGGCCAATCAAAAATGGTGAACACGCTGTTAGAGGAAAATATTTGCATTGCTATTGAAGCGATATTTTAAAGAAAAATAATAAACGATTGCAATGTTTTGACCGAAAATTAAAAGCATAGAAAAACATTGTTTTATTGCCTTAATTCTAATAATAATAGCAAGAAAATTAATTTAATATAGTAATTTTTTCAATACAATTTCATCGAAGTTAAAAAATAATAATAATCAGTAATTTATTATAAGGAAGAATGAATTTTTGCGATGAATTTGACTTAAGAAAAATGGATTTTTTCAGTTCAAAATTCTTTAGAGATAAATGATCAGTCGAGGACAAAGATGATCGAATGGCATGGTTGCTTTGATTCGTGTTTGACTAGCATTAGAGATTATGCATTTCCCCGCACATCTCTGGCATCAGTTAACTCGCTAATATCAATTTCTAACCCTACGGACAGCCAATGAAGCTAATCTAGCTAATCAGAATCGATGAGTACCAACCGCTCATTTTATTGAGCAGATCAGATTTAGATGTGTTAAGAATTTAGATGCATTGTAAGTCGCAAATATCTTTTGTGCAAAAGAATTTCATTTAATACAATAGTTAAGAAGCAATAAATTGTTATTTGTGATATACGAAATAAAAATAAAAATCATTTTTTTAATTTAAATTTTTTTTTAATGCTGCAACCTCCAATCATTTATTAAAGGAATTTTATCATTAAACTGATAAGATTTTTCAGTTTTTAAATTCAATAACAAATGAAACAATTATTTGGAGATTAAAAACAAATTTTCATTGTATTAGTACATATAATTTGATAACTGGCTGATAATTTCGAAAATTTCACAATATTAAAAACTTTATTTGTTTCAATACAAAATTTTTGGCATTTCATGAAAAATTGGTCTCGCAAAAACACTCTTTTGTCAGAGCAATTCCTTATCAGCTTTTGATTTAAAAGAAGGAATATTTTTAATTTTAAACAAATTTTTAATTGAATTGGCATTCATTAATATTGTCATTCTTAGATATTCTTAGATTTTACAAGTTCACTTTCGCTGTAAATTCGAAATAATGAAACAACTGTTATTCTCAGCATGTGATGTTCGTTAAATTGAACTGAATGAGATGCAAAAAAAACTTATAAAATCAAAAAATTTTAAATCTGAAAATTTGCAAACAAGTTTGCATGAAAAAAATAAGCAATTGGTACACAGAGGAAAATATTTTCCACTTTTTGTAAAAATTTATTCATTTATTCTATCAATATTTGCAATAAATCGAAAAAGGAACCGAGCGTTTATATTCAATAACAATGCAAAATAATAAAAGAGACAACGGATTAAAGTATTATTAGTAGATTTAAGTATTACTAGTAATGCTGGAAGTAATAAAGTGTTGTCTGCATTATTACCACGTCACCAATGTTTTGCCTATTTTAGCGATAAAATAAACCTTTATCTTTCTCCCTGATCCTCGGTTCTATTAGACGAGAAATTTGTAAAAAATTTTATTATCATTTATTGAAAAATTACTTACAGTTAAAATATTCAGTGTTTAATTTTTACAATTGGTTTCAATTGAATGACGGTTCGGTTTACAGTCGTTTATTTCCCATAGCATTGTTTTTTCATAAAATTTTTCGGTAAAAATTTAAATTTTCAAAAAATCATCAATGATTTAAGCTTTTGTATATTTGTTATCAGCTTGTTAAAATTTATTGAATAAGAGTAAATAAGATGATAATGAATGCTAGAATAATGGAAAATTTGGATTAATGATAATGGTAAATTAAGATAAATAAATATCATAAAATAATAATCAGACAATGAGAAAATTAAAACGAATATTGCCGAAAACACTTAACGAAAAAGATTTAAGTAATGAAAATGAAATGTCAACATTTAATTATGCCAAGTTATTTGTTATATTTAATGAGTTTTATGAGCGACTAGAATAATAGCCGAAAATAGTCGAGTGGATTCAGATTAATATGTTGAGAAGCTCGGTACCTGCGCAAATAGGAGAAAATCTACAGTTAAAAAATCCAGATGATGTCCAGGTAATCTATCTATATAAACATCTGTTGACTCCTTTCAAGAATTCCCACTTTCAACCAGCGGAACTAGTCTAACTAGAAATGATTAGTTAATCACTCATTTGATAATATTTATGATCTAATAACTTAAAAATGAAAAATTCAAGCATTAACTAATTAAAACAAAAAAAAGTAGAAAATAATTAATACTTTTCTAATAATTAAGAGAAATGAAATAAGTGTTGCCAACAAGTTTACTTATGGGAAATTTAACAAAAAATGTTGAATACCCACAAGTAACTCTTTTAAAAATCAATATTATAAAAATTCATACTTTCCATATAATTTTATTTTTTATGTTTTTTGCCTCATTTATAGCAATCTTTATCAAATATTAAAAGTTAGATAATTCTATTTTCCTTATTCTTATTTGCTTTCTTACCATAGCCAAAAAAAAACGTGATATCAGGAAAGTACGACAAACGAAATACCAAAAGGTGATAGGTATTTATTTTAAGAAAAGTGATAAAAAATATGATAGCAATTTTACAAAATGAAAGAGATAATGTTGTGAAGCCAACAATAAAGGCTACTAAGGCACTTTTTCACCTTTTTTTAAATCCAAATCCAAATATAAATCCAAAATTAAAGAGATATTAACAAATTACCTTAACTAATTAGCATAAGGAAAGCAGTATAAATGATTAATTTAATATTAAAACTTCACGACATTTTTCAACAGACAAATAGATTCAACTCGATTCTTATAAAATTTATAGTCTTTATGGAACTTTTACGCTAGAAAACCTTTTTATGGAACATATAAATGATTTCATATGTGAAGTAATAGCCATCAAAAAATCGCGTCGTCTCTAAATTTTCGTGTCGTTGTCGTTCTTTTAAAAATCCGCTTTTTTCGTCATCTGAACCGATTTATGTTTCAAGAAAATTATCTGCAATGGTATCTGTTAATTAATTTCAATAATCGTAATATTCATGATTTTCTTTAGCCAAAGATTCAAAAGCTAATCTGATAGCTTATAGCAAAAATTTATAGATTATAGAATTTGAAACAGCCATATAGAGAAGAATTTCAAAAAATTTTGAGGTTAAATGAGAGTGAAAACTCAAACCCAGCAATCAAATTTACCATTTTGTCTGTTGATTTAACAAATCCAGGTTTGCCTTTCGGCCATATCATTGGCATTCCATCAAGCAAACAATGAATTATTTTTTATGGAATTGCATACTGAAAAGAATTACTAAATTATTTTCGTTAATACTAAAAATTTCATGCGAAAAAAGAAGCTCAAAATTTGAAATGCTTAACAACAAGAAAAATTCACTCGTTTCAAATTTTGGGATAAGGATTTTCCCTCATTTAACTTACTTAATATTTGGTGCTCTATTCGTTTATTAAAAAATTGGTCATAAATTTTACTTTTTTTTTATATTAAATACAGTGAAATTAATTGATGATAGGTATAAATGCGTAAAAGAAAGCAATAAACAGGCTCGATGTACGAAAATCTAGTAAATATTAACAAAGATCGGAACAGCCGCATCCAATTAACTTTGCTGCTGGTTAAACAATTTAAACGATAATTCGCTTGATAATACTTCTGATAATATATTATAATATTATCAGATAAACAATCTAAAATTCTTCAAGCTTTTCAAATATCTCTTCTTTTCTCTTCTTTTTCTAACATGGTGCACCATTGCTTTAAGGATAGAATGCTTTCACCATAGATTTCTTAAGAAATGCAGATTGGTTCCTATCAATCTAGGCTTTACTTTTAATAAAAAATTTGCTCTTTTCAAAGGATAGAAATCGATGATGGTTATCTTCAACTGAAACAGCAACCAACTTGTTCTTTGCGGTTCAAAAATATCTTTTATTGACAAGTTAGCACTGGAAATATATTATTTCAGTTATAACCTAATGATCAGCTCAATTTTCTGCATGCCTTTTAATTTTCTTACTTTTAATCGCCTGTCAAATGGGTTCACAAAATTTATAAATTAAACTTAATTTAAACTTAAACTTAATTCCTGAACGAATTCGGAAGAATCGCATAATTTAACCATGTTTTTAAGGTTTGTCGAAGGCTTGAAAAGTTATATTTGTCAAAGCTTTTCATTAGAACAAAAATTTTAAGGAAAATAAAGAAAAGGAAAAAAAAATTTTTAATGGACGAATGAAAGTAGATTAGTTTGCCTTGAATGCTAATTGTAAATCCTCTTTTACGATCGCTAAGAAATTTCGAAAAGAAAAAAAGTATGAAAAGGCTTAATTCGTGAAGAAATCCAATTTATCTCATATACATATATCTTAAGAGTCCTCACCATTACTGGTTAAACTCACTCCACCGTCACCTTGGGCAATATGCCAGGGAGTCCCTTGGCGATAGAAATACAGGCGAATCGCCAGCATAACCATATGTATTAATAAATAGATAATGAAACATTGAAATAAAACTGCCGCTTAGAAATCCTAGCTAGGGCTTTTTAGCATGATTTGTCGATTTATCATCAAATCATACACAAAATGAAATAAATCAGCTGAAATAACGAAAGATTTTAAACAAATAGACTAAAGCAATATTCATCTACCCTGTTTATTGAATTTAATAAATATCGCTTAAATTTAATCTAATAAACGAACTGATGTTAAAAACTGATCATTAATGTTAGGTTTTCTCAAAAACATTACCATTTTTTCTGAATTTATAATAAAGTTTGTAAATATAAGTCAGTTCGTATGCTTATAAAGTAATGCGACATTATAAGCTTCATTTAAGTGGATATTTATCCAGCAATGCAATAATAAAGCATGAAGTACCACCCGAGAAGTTTTTGCGATATTACATACTCTACATTTTTTTTCACATGCAAAATAATGCAGTGATAGTAGCGAATGAGATGTATATGAATAGAATGAATGTGAAGAAAAGTCAAAGTTAGTTTTCGAAATATGGAAATAGTGTTTTCAATTTTCATAACATTCAAAAATCTGGAACAACTTCAAAAGTTGGTGAATATTCTCCACATTCCAAGTTTAGCCGCAGTAGATTTTGGACGATATCACTTAAGAACAAGTTATGATAAGAATTTATCTGTCATCTTCGAGCAAATAAACAAATAAGTTTGGATACAATCAATTTAGTGATGAGCACAGAGATGGTCGATATATACTTCTTTCTAGAAAAGACATCATTTTTGGTCAGAATTGTTGCTGCGATGAAAGGGGTTTTTAATGATAACCCGAACCCGACTATTAATATATATCAACGGAAGAACCATTAGCAGCAATCCCCAAATCCGACTTTCACTCTTATGTGTGGTGATGAATGAAGGGAACAATTCATTTTGATTACTCAAACCTCGTCAAATTACCAAAGCCTAATATCCATTGCAAACAGCAAAACAAATGGCATCGAAATTGCCGGCAATAGAAAGATATAATTCTCCAATTCCAACACCAAGACGTAATGCCTCATCATTCAAAAAATACGGTTCGTAAAACTTGGCTGATAAATTCGAATTCATCCATCTTTATAGCTCTGACCTTTCCTCTTCTGATTGCCATTTGTTCAGGTCTTTACGCCATTTGGCTGAAAAAAATTTTTCTTTTGAGGATATAAATAAACGGCCTTGAAATATATTTCGAATCCATGCACTGTGGTATTGTAAACGATTTATTATTTTATAATAAAATAAATCAAGTAGAAATTCATTTTACAAAAAAAAAAAAGGAATTCATGATTGACGAATAACTACTATGTAGTTTTTAATTTAATTCAAATTTTCGAAAAAAATGCGACGAATTTTTAAGAAAACCTATTAATAATATTAATAATAATAATTATAACTACAGTAATAGCAATAATGAATAATTAATGATAGTGATGAATAATAATCAATGATTATGATAAATAATATATGCCAAGAATATAGTATGATAGAACGAAAAAAGTATAACCGAAACGGCGCTGAAATTGATATATATATTGAATTAAGGACGCCCGAGTAAGAGTGATCAGTTATTTTACTTTTTTGTATTTAGAGTAGTGATCAGGAGGTGCAATCGTATTGAGGGAGTAAAAGCAAGGGCGAGCTCTCAGTTTCGTTCAGTATTATGCAGTAAGAATAACGTCACACGATGCACGAAATTTCCTTAGGTTTTCGAGAACAGTTGAAGATGAATATTATCTTTCAATGATCACTATTTGTTGTTGTTGTAATTGATGAAAGAATATATATCAGATGTCAGAAGCAAAAGAAGGATAGCATTAACTATCTGAAAAGTTGACAACATGATGTGATCACTGATAACAAAAAAACAGGAAATCGATATACTTGGCCTGTTAACATTGTTGAGGTTCCAAGCAATTTCAGCAAATCTCCACAGCTCTTTATCGATTGGATTAGATCATCGAAAAGATTCATAAATTTTTTTATCTCTTCGTGCTCGTCCATACAAATTTAGCTAACATATGTAACATTTCGTATTTAAATCGCACACTGAGATAGATTTTGGCAAATATGCATCAACTAAAACTTGTGCTTCACATTGGTTTATGCTCCACATTGAATATATAGCATTGGTTTTAAATATAAATCCGGCTTGCATGTTTCTTGCAAAAATTCACAAAATTAACCATGCAGCATTTAATTCTTCAAGAAAGTATATTTCTGCATATAATAAATATTAGTGTATAAATGGAATTTAAGGGTTTCAAGGTCAAATTTCGATCAAAATATAACTTTTTTATGTTTAAAACCACCATAAATTTGCATCATTTCATGCACAAATGCAAATTTGCGGTTTTCTTTTCAGAACAATTGCATATTTCTTTCATTTTATTTCATTTTAAGATATAATAATTTAATGCGTAAGTAGGTGAAAATGATTTGCACAAGCAAATGCGCAAATGCGCAAAATGATTTGCACAAGCAACTATATTTGAATATGCAATGTGCAATTTTTGCAAAAATTCACTGGAATTGCACTGAATATATTTAGTGCGTAAAATCAGCTTATACGTGCGCCGTTCTCCAAATTTCGCATAAATATACGTTATTTTATGCCTAAATTCTTTTTCATAAATTATAACCGATTTGAAGCTCGAATAGAGATCTAATATCTGTGCAACTAATGTTCGCTATTTTACGCTAAAAACTGCACAAATTCAGCCTATATGCGCAATTTTTCGTTTAAAATTTTGCTTAAATTTCCACCATTTCCGTTTTAAATGGTGGTTCTTTCGATTATAAATGGCTATTCTTTTTTATGAAATTGTGATATTTACGAATTAATAAATCATTCACGATGGTTCAATTAAAATCCGAAATTCATAGGCATTTCATGCTCAATTGTGGATCATTTTATGTACAAATATGTGCTTAAATACCTACCACTTTGTCTTGAAATTTGCTTCGATATATGTCTCCTTTCTGCGGAGAGAGAATTTTCTGCTAATTGTTTTATGCCTTAAGATATTCGCTATATTCCACTCAAAAGTTAACAATTTGCGTAAATCCAGTTGATACCCTTGCAGTTTTCTGTATATTCTATATTTGACTTAAGCATACACCATTTTATGCTTAAATTCTGCAAAATTAAATTTTGCATCATTTTTGCAGAATTAATATGCTTTATAAATATGCACCAGTTTAAGTACCACAAATACGTGTTAAAATGATACAACCGGAGGTTTGAACTGGCGGTAATATATTATAGAATACGCACAGCTGGGTCTATAATGTATTTTTAAATGACAAGTTTCCTGATTCGAGCAATAGCCAATGCCTTTCCTCTCAACGTAGTTATGTGAGCTACGATCCACACTGCCTATAATATTTACATTATAGTACATTTTTGAGTTTATTATTCCGTTTGAAATTAACTAATTTCTTCACGAAACATTTTTATCTTTTTTTTTCATCCTTGCGACATGATATATAGTGACAATGTTTGCATATATTCCAGCACGAGCTAATATTTAAGCAAAATTCTAACATAAAATGGTTTCGCGGTATACTTAGCAATTTAAACAGAAAATATCGAAATGGCACCTAAATATTTTGATACTCGATTTGGATTTGGTGGCTTGTCGCACTAGATAAATATACTAGGAAATTCCTTAGCGATAGAAATACAGGTGAGTCGCTAGTACTTTGTTCCTGCGAGGAATAGAATCTTAGTATCGGCACTCCGAATTGATCAACAACAACCCACTAAACCATCCTATCCCCATAAATATATTTAAATATATATGTACTTAAATATAAATATATTTGAATTTTTTCATTGATATAAAATTATAATCACTGAGATATTCGTTGAATTTTTTCATCTATTTAAATGGAAACAAATTTCTAATCACTGTATCATATCAATAAATCCGTGATTAATCCTTTGGTTTAGTCTTTGTTGATAATTTATTCTTCATTAGTGCTCATCATTTCAAACTGCTGGCTATTTATGATCAGAAAGTTTCACCTGAGAGTTACCAATCATTTACGGATTCATTCAGAATCATTCAGAAATATATAAATATTTGCAGGCCCTTAGTATTTATTACTCAGCCTTTTTATCGACAACATTTTCTACCATTGAAGTGGTTGGGCTGTGGTGCTCGAAATAATCTAAACAATGCACCACTTGACCATAACGCTTGGTAAATGTCAATTTATTGGTGACTTTGTGCTAACGTTATTACGTTGCTATTTATAATTACAAAGCAATATTTTGGAAATAATATGGAAAATGCCATGCAGTTTTGAAAGTTTGGCATTATATTTTAGTCACTGTGGAAATTCTGGAAATTTTCGACTTTATGACAATTATAACTAAAAAATATTCTTACAGAACAAAATAATAGTGTAATTTATTTTGAATAAAGTGAAAACTTTAAACCTCAAAACTTGTTTCTAATGAAAAATATTTGGAAAATTGTGCATTAATCGATATTTTTACGAAGGAAACGAAAAAGATAGAATTGGTTTGCAAGGCCGACGCCGCTCGTGATTTATTCAACATTGAATCTATCCAAAGAGATCGCAAAATGATAGCAATTTTATCAATTTAATACTTTTTTTTTTAACTTGATTCATATCAATAAAAATTTAAATTTAGTTTCTTTAATTTTTCCAAAAATTTAGTTTTAAATTTTGCCTTTTGTCGTTTAGTTTTGCCATTTTTTTCAGCGAAATTCAACGAACCTCTTTTTTTCGATCACCAAAAACATCGCTTTAATGGAAATGAAATTGATTTCTTTCCTATAACTATACTGAATATCTCTTTTTGTGGATGAAATTTGAAAAAATTGATTTTTACGACTATTCTTCTTTTTCGTTTTGGCATATAATTTCTGATTGGCTGGCTCTACTTATCAGTGTCATTTAATCAGTTTAATCAGTTAGTTGCCAGAGCGGCCAGAATTGAGGATTGAAATGTAGGTGGATTAGGAAAGGAGATCCAAATGGACTTTTGACAACCATCTGCATTTCATTTAATTTCATTTAATTTAGTAGCATTTCTACTTTTATCAAAGTTTGTTTTTTTATTATTTTCTACTGAAATTAGAAAATTACATTAAATTATAGTTGAAAATTC
>UYYG01001168.1:75461-116087 GCA_900625125.1 Dracunculus medinensis | reverse complement strand
TTCATCAGTCTCACTGAACTGTTGTATTTCGTTTATTATTTATTCTCGTCGTTACTAACAATCAAATTGTCTTCTATATCGATTCAAACTGATTTGTAATAGATTTCGCCAAAAATTCATTCGGAAATTAATCGGCGCTTATGACTGAAAGGCGAGCAGTTCTGGGGACCCAACGGTGGATGCATTCACTTTCCCCAAGTGAATGTCTGGTTAAATTCATTTTGAGCGAGTCTTCTTAGCAGAAATGGCCAATATGAAAACCACTAAATTAACCAAGCGATTAAAGAATAGTATTTTATAGTATTTCATTCAAATTCATCAACGTGGTGAGACGATGTACCGTGGTGAAATGCAGATTCGTAACGTACTACTGTGGAATTTTTTGAAATCCCTCCCTCTTCTGCAGAAAACACCCACAAATGCTATGAAATTTCGACCTTTTGTGTTCAAATCTTTTGATATGCCCCACAGTTTATGATATGATATGCGAAAAACCCTCAAAATACCCTTCGCTTTAATACCCTTAAGCCCCGCTTTCCTTTTTTGCTATAATTGATTGGCAATACCATAGAAAACATCTTAGATCGAGAAAAAATTAATATTAATATTATTGATTAATATTATTAATAAAATTAATATTATTGATGAATCTAATATACTGCAATTTTCACCTCGCTAAATGAAGTTTCTATCTGGCGAGCAACTGTTTGCAAATGTTTTATTATTCCAACTAACCGAAGCTGTAATGTTTGAGAGCTGTTAGAAGACGAAGAAAGGAAGTATAATTTGCTACTTCATCAATGAATTCTTGTCACTTCACTTGTCAGATGTCATCTTTCGACATCTATCAAATCTAAGAAAAACGAGAATATGTATCTTGTTTTTTTTTTCATTAAATAAAATGCATTTAATTAATTAAATTTTGCGCTTTATTTAACTAAATTTATAAAATTATTATTGGAAAATTTTAAATTAGATTTATTATTTATTATATTTCGCTTTAAAATTTTATATTTTTATAGCAAATATTTACTAATTTTTGCCGATTAAATGAACCGATTTTGATTCAATTTTACTTTTATTTGTCGGAAAAAAAAATGAAATAGCAATCATTTTTTGCTATTCTAAAACAATATTTTTATATCGATTCAATCGCATATTCCTTCATCCAAACGTACCATTAAAAGTGGAATTAGTTTACTTACTGGCAGCTAATTTGCTCTTATCTTATCTTATCTTCCTTATCTCCCTTATTTTACCTTTTACCTTAAGTAACTAACAAAAAAGTAGTCATCGATCAGCGTAATGGTCAGTTGAACTAATCAAATTAAAAATAGCATTTGCTGTTCAAAGAAGAGATATTTTAATATAATATATCAGCAGTAAGAAACTATTAATTATAAGTGTAAAAGCACAATAAAAAAGCAGTAATGCTTATGTCCTTCTCATTTTATGATATTCTCTTAAGTGTTAGAATAATTCTGGCAATTTCAATTTTAAAAACTCATCGATTCATTCCATTTTTAAATTACGATCAATAAGGTAAGTATGTGAGCAGTGCTCATTATTTCTGGTTTGATTCGATCCGCGAGATGTTAGTACCATTAGATACCAAATTTGCCAGTGTGTAAAATTTACTTAGCCATAGGCATATAGGTAAGCTGGCAGCATCACTCGAATTTTTGAACGACATATGCATTTTCGGCCGGATTGATACTGTCAGATAAGATAATTTGTTTGTGGTTGTTTCCTCCAAGATGGGTGATTTGATAGAAGCAAATTCAAATACATCTAATTTGTTATTACAAATTATCAATATTGACGCTTTATTTCTGCTGTTTAACCGGTTCTTCATTTTGCTCAATCATTTGGTTCTTTTTTATTGTCACTAATCGCCAATAAATCCTTTTGTTTATTTTATGAATTCATAAAATGATTTACCTTTCGAGGCCCATAAAAATATCTTTTGAAATGTTGAAAATTTTCTTTTATAAACTAATGCATTCCATTCTCTTAGTCGTTGCTTCTACAGTAGGGAGACTTCTACCGACAAAGCTTTTATTTTAAAATGAATGACTACGAGATAGGTCAGAGGTCAAACCCATAAATTAAGAATAATGTAGAATAACTTATTTTGTCAATCATTTATAATATAGATAATTTAGTGATTTTTCCTCGTTTTAATCTTTTCTTTGCGTTGAATTTTTTTGAATTTTGTTCGTTTGTTAGATTTGCAAAAGTAAATTCTCGTTCTTTTTAGGAAAATTCAGCATTAAGAAGTTAAAGAAATAACTAATAAAGATTCCATTCAGCTTTATTCAACGATTCTTTGCTTCCTTTGATTCTTCTGAAGCAAAAATGATTATTTTCGATGCAAAAAAATTTATAAAATTAAAAAAAAGGCACTAAAAATTTCTTCTTTTCTTGTAAAACTTCATTTTCAATATGAAATTTCAATGAAAAATATAAAATAATATAATAAAATATAAATAATATAAAATATAAAATAACTAAAATAGTTCAAAAATAAAATCAAAGAAAACCATTATCACTGAACCAAGATAAGTAATTAAGGAAATGATTAGGGTGCACCATTTCTGTTTAAGCTAAAGTGTTGTTCTAATTTAGCACGGTCAGTACGGTTAGATGTTTTTGCCAGTGATTTAGTGGTTCTTGAAATATAATTGGACGATAGCACCACTCGGATTTTTTTAATAATAGAGAACTCTAACCAGAATCAGAAAATCGAATTTCTGACATAGATTAAAGCAACCAAATCGCTGAACCATTTCTACACAATAAGGTATTTACGAATGGCGAAAAAAAATATCATTTCAAAAACCTCTTTGGTAATTTTTGTTTATATTAGCTGAAAGTTTAATTAGATTAATCAATTTAAAATTATTTTTAAATAAAAATAAAAAGTCAATCGGATTAATTTAATGCTCAGTTTGGTATTAAGTAACGTTCGAAATGAATGTGAAGGCAGCCGAAAACTGCGAAACTGTTTGTTTCCCCTCTGAACGGCGGTCTTTTTTTGAAAATCCCCTCAAACCCAGGAAAAGTTTCAAATTCCACCACTTTCTTTTAATATTTCTTCTATCCTTCTTTCGCACTCGTCATAATCCGTTTTGAATGATCTCATAAACTCCTTTTTGCCACTTTAACCCACTTAGACCTAGTTTTTCATCTTAATGCATCGTCAAAGCTTGTTATGCATTTTGAAATGACTACATTGATAACGTGCAATACAAAATAATGAGAAACATCCATGTCAAGACCTATAAGTTTTGATGTAATAAACTGAGAATCGGAGAATTTCAAGGAATAATAATGAGCGAATAAAAGGATTGAAAGGAATTAGTGTGAAGGCAAAAAAAGTGGTATGTCGAGATTTTAAAGTGGTTTAACCCTTTTTTTAATATAAGTAAAGAATCATGGGACGAGTCCATTAAACTATAGGTTCAAATCGATGTAAATAATATATATATATTATTTATTAGTTATCAGTTATAAAGAATATCTTTAATGAATCCGATGAATGGAATGGATTTTTCTAACAATGGAAAATTCAGTAGATATTGCCGATAGCGAATTGCGGATTTAGAAGATTTTCGATTGAAAAGTATCTTTTCACTGTAATTTATTATTATTATCATAAATATAATATTGAAAATAAAAATTTCAATAATAATGCTTCAATTTAAAAATTCAAATTCTGCAGAAATTTTTTTTAATATTAATGCGAAGGAAAAATTTAAATCAGATATATTCCTATAAAATTTAAATTTATTTTTACAATAAATTTTCGAAACAGTCGAAAGAAATGCGAAAAATTTATTTATTTGAAAATTTTTACTTGAAAAATTTAATTAACTTCTCATTTTTTTTGCATTTTTTTCAACAGAACATCTCGTTTTCCAGTTTTTTTCAACGATATCTTTTACTCATTCTTCGAAATTTCTTCGAAATTTTGGCCATTTTTGGTTTAGCCACTACTGGAATATGGCTGCTAGGATGAAAGCGAATCCCTGGTTTCATAATGACCAGATATACTCCTCTCCATAGACGGCTGCTTGTAATGCTTATCTCAGTTCAAGTGGACTGCCTTTAACTATCTTTTCTTCAATACAATAAAGTTTTTATTGCACCGCCATCAAATCATTTTCATTCATTTAAATGTTTTTTTTAATATTTTGCGGTTGCTTTTTTTGCCGTTTCATCGCTATTAAATAAAATAATGTAGAATTTGTGTTTAATTCCTATTAATGATATGATATGATATTAGAATCCTTTATTTTATTAGAGATGTTTTTAATTGCAGTCACCATTCTGGTTTGGTCAGTACCTTTTCTGGTTTCTAACTACTGCAGTGAAATATTTAGATAAATGCTTCGCCAAGGGGATTTCATTTGTGCAATGAAATGCAGGGAGGTCCCTGACAAAGGATTAACTTTCATAACAAATTTAATCTCAAGAAATAGCATTCGAATCCACACTGTGCCTAAGGGCTATAAAATTTAACTGCACTTATGCAAATTTAATTATCAAATGAACAGTTTTTTTTTATCGATTTTGCTTGCTTTGAATATTCATTTTAAGGTTTTTCATTCAAAAAAAAACTTTTTTCAATTCATCAATTTTATTATTTTATAATTCATCAAAAAATCAGTAAATTATCTAATTCGATAGTTCAATTTAAAGAAACCTTGGAAATGGAAAATAAAAAACAATGAAAATCAACTGAATTTATATTTGCAAAATTTCATGAATCATATATTTTTTCATTTCCATACATTTCTCTCATTTAATGTTATTTTACTACATGCAAAACTGTCAACCGCAGACTGCATTTAGCCATTTTGTGCTATTTAAGGCGCATGCACAATTGCCAAGCACAGGCTCCGTTTTGTGCTATTTAAGGCGCATGCACAATTGCCAAGCACAGGCTCCATTTTGTGCTATTTAAGGCGCATGCACAATTGCCAAGCACAGGCTCCATTTTATGCTATTTAAGGCGCATGCACAATTGCCAAGCACAGGCTCCATTTTGTGCTATTTAAGGCGCATGCACAATTGCCAAGCACAGGCTCCATTTTGTGCTATTTAAGGCGCATGCACAATTGCCAAGCAGCTCCATTTTGTGCTATTTAAGGCGCATGCACAATTGCCAAGCAGCTCCATTTTGTGCTATTTAAGGCGCGTGCCGAGCACAGAATATACAGAATGCATTTAACCATTTCTACTTGCATTGTCATTTTTTATGATAAAGAAAATTTCAAAACCTAGAATTTTATTTTTCAAATTATTGTTGAAAATTTTACGAAAAATTGGATTTTTATAAAATGATTTAATTTGCTAATAAATGAAATTTGCTATTAATAAATGACTGGTCGGCATTTCATTTTTAATTGCGAACCAAAAATAATCGTAATTTTCGCAATTTTTTTCATTGTTTTTCTTTACCATTTTGATACTAAAATTATTCCATAATTCAAAATAAATTTAGCATTTCATGGATGACTATTATTTGTCTTGAAATTATATTTATGAATTAATAAATCATTCGCAATGGTTCAATTAAAATGGTTAGCGCTGCTTGCCATTTCTTGCCAACTTAGTTTCACCGGTTTTTAATATATTACGGTTAGGAATTCTTCCTAGGAGGCCCTTAGCGATAGACGCATCAGCAACACCATTCGGATGATTTTTTAAATAGCATGTTTACTTAGGTTCAAAAAATCAAATCTATAATGCTTAATGTAAATCGATGCAACCATGTCACCATTTAACCTCTCTCCTCTCTTTGGCTGCGATTTAAAAATATTCATTAAAAATATTTATATTTTCGAAAATATTTTTATAGCTTTTTTTTAACAATAATTAAGAACGAACTATGGAATATTTCATTTTTGCCATTTCTCATTCGTAGTAAAAACCTGTATGGAAGTTCTTGTTTCGTAGCATACGGACTAACCTTCAATGGATTATTTGGAGTAAAATATTCCTAATAATTTTCCTAATAGTTCCTTAACACCAGTTCAAGATATATTCCTATATTCTAAAATATCCTAAAATGTTTCTGTTAATATTCCTAATCGTTCTTTAACAGCCTCAACATTTTTTAAAACTATTTAACTATTAATTAACCACTGATTGATAATAACTATAATAACTAAAATATAGTTCAATAAAATAATGATAATAATAATAATAATAATGATAGTAATTGTAATATTAAATGTTATATTAATAGTAATAAAAATAATGATAATAGTAATAATAATTTAAAATAAAATAATTTATCTTAGATGACAAATCTGGATGAACGGTTTTCATTCTTTGAGTGGTAATTTCTAAATCTATCCTTTTTATTTGAAATTTTAATCCTTAAAATTTTAATATTCTAATATTTAATATTTAATATGATATTAATTTTAATAAAATTCTGGACGAATAGTTGTAGTTGCAATGAAAAAAATGGCCTTTTTTGGCTCTTTAGATATTAAATTCTGCAGTATAATATGCATTAGTAAAAATTAAATTCTAACTGACAAACGTCAACTTCCTCATCACGAGAATTGAATAGATTGAGACTAACTGACTAACTTACTTAACTAACTTTTCAAATTGATTTATCAAAAATTACTTATTTTTTCATCGCCGATCGGTCGATCATTACACTATTTTTCTATTTAATCTATTTATTATCTGTGGGGAATATGGCCAGAGGCATTCAATTTTGCGGAATTAGTTGAACCAGCAATTATGCGTGCTATTGGACGTGAAAAAACATTCGTGGATTCGTGAAAACTCATATTTTTTAAAGTTAGCGCTAATTGCAGCAGAATTTTATCGATCGCTAATTTTTTTGAAGGACAAATGAAATTTTTTTTATTTATTCGAAAATTTTAAAACAACCATTTGCGAAATTCACGAATCCTTTTTATACAGTTCGACCGTCTTCCTTAATTACTCCTTTATATACTGCTTTTTGAACAGTTAAAATGCTTAATCTCTTAAAGTTGTTTCCGTGGTACAACCGCTTAAAGTTAGCAGTAAAGTTCCATTTTCGTCCATAAATTACCATCCTAGCAATAAAGCTTCCTTCATTGCTTCCTTTTTTCCAATTTTTTAAAAAATTTCGTACTGTATTCAATATTTTTAGTTTCAGTTTCAGTTTAGTTTCAGTATTTTTATTGAAAAAACGAATGATTAATCAAAATATATGGCACGTTCAAAGGATATTTAACAGATATTCATTAATTGCAAAAAGTTTTAAAGTAGAAGAAAAATAGCCGAAAAAATAAAAAACAAGGACAAAATTAAATAGATTATACGAATTCGACAAAACTATATCGATCCAAAATGATTTATTGACTTGGATAACTCGTATCGATGGATAGTTTAAATGATAAATTAAATAGCAGATAGACAAAGTGATAAACTAGTTCCTGGTTCCTGATAAGTGTTGCACGTTAGAGAAAAAGCATCGTCTGTTAGGCTGAGTGCAACAAAGGGATCAAAGGGAAGATCAATTAAATTTCTAGGAATATACTAGCTTTTTATCCAAATATTTCTAATATTCAATTCAATAATTCGCATTTTTTTTATTTTAACAAGTAGAATTCATTCGTTTGATTAATTTTATTCAATTATCTCATATCATATCTTTTAATCAACAAATTGCTCATCCACAATTCGAAATTTCGTCGTATTTTATCGCTTTGCAAAACTTAATTATGGAGAAATTCTTAGCTTAAATATTTAATTTTCAGATCGATCAACTTGCAAAATTCATTGTTCATAATTTTTTTTATTAAACTGATTCAAAAAAAAAAACTAAAGCTAAAGAGATTGTGAGAAATTGGTTTCAACTGATGATGTATTAATATGCAGCGCGTTATTTCTCAATATGGTTCGTTTTTTTTAGTCGTTGTATCAGTTCACTGATTAGGCCAACGTTTTCCAAGTTCTTCTTTTTGCTATGGAATATTTTATTTGGGTTTAAAAAGCAATCAAACTCTTCATCAAGTATTTAATTGTGCGAAATACAATATATATTATAGCCAATCAACCAGGTATCTCAGTAGTAGACGAAAATCAGAAATCAGCGCTGGTGATAGATAAAGTACCAACAGGCAGAAACATTAGGAAGAAAGAATATGAAAAGCTGGAGAAATATCAGAGGTTAAAAGAGGAATTTAAAAAGGTGTGGAAAGTAGGAACATTAAAATCACTAAAACTAAAAACGTGGTTTCAATAGATACCAGGGACACCATCAGAGATTTTAAAAGAGCGCATTGTTAAGAACAGCTAATGCACTGCACCCTCACGGAACTGAAGCTCTTAGGTCTCTGGTAGAGGACCTGAGGATAATTCATACCACCCACAGAAAATTAGAATTTATATATATATATATATATATGTATATAAGAAAAGAATTAAAAATTATCGTGCATCTTAGTTTGAAAATAATAAGCTTGTAAAAGTACAATAATATATTTGAAAAGAAACAAAAGTAAGATTCTAATGAGATGGACGTTTATGGGCCTTAAAATCAGTCAAATCCTCATGCGATGAGGAATAGCGTCTCTTTCCTTATTGCTACAATTTGCTTTTTTTCCAATATAATTTTTGGAAATTATAAAAGAAATGAATTCAAAGAATTGAAGAAGAAAAATTTGAATTCGTGCATGCTTACATATCATTTATTTATTTGATAAGTAAAGAGTAAACAATACAAAAAAAAATGAATAAAATTAGAAATGTTTGGGGGACAGCTTGGGAAACGTTGGATGAGAGCAGACCATAGTGTTTTATTAACCATATTTGACCTATTCTTTCTCAAATAACACGCATCTTCTGCCTTGGCTTGTTCAACTGGCTGGTACATTTAAATGGGCCTTTTACTTGGCATTCACTTGAGGATAGAGGAAAATCAGTCGCAGGCACTTCGGATTTTAATTTCTTCATTTTTTATTTTTATATGTTGCTTGTTTTTATCTGATTTCTTATTTGGCAACGAATCGTATTAATTTTTAAAGGGAAATGCTTTATATAACAAAATTTTCAATAATTTGTGCAGCTGAAGAATAATATTTAACCATCGTATTTCCAATAATATTTTAGCCTCTTTTTGATCTTATCAGTATAAGTTATCATTGGTTTTTTAGTCACCATAAGTCATTCCTTTTTAAATTTATTAAATTTTCATCTTTTTACGAAAATATTTTAATTTTTTAAAAACACTTATTTATTCATTTATTTATTTTCATATTCTCGCATATTTATATCTCGCATATTAATATTTACTATTTTTTTGTTTTAATATTTAACGTTAATTCAATATTTTTAATATCATTTAAATTCGTGAGAAAAATATTTTATCGAAAATAATTGCATCGCTTTGTTCTGCTATAAATTTATTTTTGGAATAAAATAAAAAATCGCTCATTTTATGGGAATCAAATTTTTTTAATACTTCTTTATTATAAATACCAGGTTAAATAAAAACATCTCTGTGTAAATATCAAACAGATAAGCTTGTTTTTATCAGTGATAAAAAAATCGACGCAACTTCAGTCCTCTTCGTCGAATCAGTTCATCGTATAAATCTTTTGAATTTCATAAAGCGTCTCTTTCAAATAATAAATATATTTTATTCTTTATTTTAAATGTTTAATATTTTTTCAGCAAACCATGAAATTCAAAATGATAATCTAAACAATAACCACTCGGCTACCATAATTAATTATTATAAATAACCATTAATAGAATTACCATTTAATTTAATAATTAGCATATTCAGACTTACATCAAAACGAATTTATCAATTTCAAAACTAGTTGTTTCATTTCATGAATGAATAATTTTATTTATATTATGTTTATAAAGATATCGATTTTTATTTTACCAATTATAAAAGGTAATTTTTTTGAGAATCATAAAAATTCATTTGGTTGATTTTTTAATAATAATAATAATAATAATTGTATTTTAAAATTATTTTGTTCATGCTTCAAGTTTTTAAATTCTTTTTGAACTATCAATTGTAACTAATTAATTAATTATATAATTATCATAATTTTAATTGAGTTTTTCCAAAATTCGCTGAAAACTGAAATAACTTCGATTGAAAATTTCCCCATCGTACAACCGATATCTTCGATCGTAATTATTCATTAAATTTGTTAAATGATAGAATAATTAATCGCTATTAAAGGATGATCGATGGATGAATAAATGTTGTTAGAAGGAATTTCCTCTCGTTCGTTCCTTAATTTAATATAAAACTGCAGAAATCTATCATCTAAGTTTTATTACAATAATTTACATAATATTGTTGAAAAAAAAGGAAAAATTAATAAAATATTTTTTTTAAAGAATTGTTTATTTTATTTAAAAAAAATTTTGAAAATATTTGATAAAAAAATTATTTAAAAATTATTTAAATTATTTAAATTATTTAATTATTTATTTCTTTCCAGTTTTTCTCAATAAATTTGAGAAAAACTCCAATTTTTTAATTATTTTAAATAATAATTTGAAAATTATAAATTAAAATTCTTATTTTTATGAACAATTGTAGAAACATTGTTGAATTGATTTACGCAATCGTATGACCTTTCCATTTTTGTGGTATACTTTTTGTTCGGTAAAAGATATGCCACAGTGTGCGAAATTGTAGAAACCTCCATTAAGTAACTTCTTCTAGCGATTTACTTACTCTCTTTAAACGTTTAAAAGGTTTTCAAAAAAGAAATATTAAGAAAACGAAAAGCGTATTTCTGATAAAAATTTCTTTCTTCGATGCGAAAGTAAAATTTTGGTTTATTATCGTAGCAAAATAAATTTTTGATTTGATTTATTTCCTCATTTATTTTAATTGACATTCTTTAGAATAGAAAAATTCTATTTAGGTTTTGTTATTCTTCTTCTAATAGCACTCTCTATTTCTGGTTTGGTTAGCTGCGCTGATAATAATGGTGAGACGTTCATATGTGAATATTTCTCTAAAATATCACTTGATAAGGGCATATCTGATAAGAGTATCCAGCAGACTAACGAATTCCGCTTTGGGTCTTATGGGTTATCCATTTCAAGCAGTTGAAATAATGTATCCATGAAGGTTTAATTAAAGCGTTCGACTCAGCCATTCAGTACTAATTCAGTTTCTCTGCTTCAATACTAATTTTATCCATTAATAGCATAATTTTTAGCCCAGCGAATTCAATCGTATTTAGGGCATTTTTTCTCTCAATTATAAAATTATTGCAAATTTTCCAATATCTCTTATTATCATAAATTCATTTATTATTTTCATTTTACCTATTTTTAGCTTTTTAATCCAATTTTATTCACTTTGTTCGAAATGAAATTTGGCAAAATTCAGGTTTTTATCTCCGTCCTTTTTTATATGGTGATTTACCATTTATGTTTAGGCTTCGTTGTACCACAAGTATGGTTAGGAAATTTCCAGAGAGTTGGGTCATTTAGCGACGGAAGCACAGGTGGGTCCAACATCGCGCAATTATTTTACTGACAAGTTTATTCCTCTGATAATAATAATGCAATATTTTACTTCATAGGGATCAGAAAACAAACCGAAACATATAATTTCTGCCCCTATGAATTCGATTTTTTGCTATTTTAATTAAATATAGTGATAAAAGCCATCAATTTCCCATTTTCAGCTATTTTCCAATCAAATATTTTACGTTTCCAAATGAAATCATGAATTCTCTAAATTTCAATCAAAAATGCATTATAATATCCAACCGAAAAGACAATAAAGATTTTCAGTCAGAAAGAAGGCCTCATTTTTTTGGATTTTAAAAATTTCTCGGGTTTGAAGCATTTCGATATTAAAAAAATTAATAATTAATTTGCTGGACTTGAAACTTGTAATAGTCCGAATTAGCAATTTTATAAAATTTTTCCATTTGACTGTTTTTTTGTCAAAGAAAACCATAATCAGTCGAACCATATAAATTATATAGCGATTGCAATGTGAAAGTCATTCAATTTCATGACAAAAATAATTTCAATTGATGAAAAGATAAAGAAATAAGAGAATTTCTGGAATATTATAGGCGAAATAGAAAAAAATTTTATTTTGTAAGTGGAAGTTAGCAAAAAAAAAAATAACGAAGAAAGCTAATAATTTGGCTATATTTATGGCTGAAATAAAAAAAGAATTTATTGTTTATTCGTTAATTTTTAATACACAGCGAAGGAATTGCTAACTGTCGAAAGGAAAAATAATGGAATCGGGATGTTACGAAAATTTTAAATTTTTAATTTTTAAATATCTATCAGAGATGACTATTAAATGAATTAAACAATAAATAAAGTGATAAAATTGATAAAAACAAAAATAAGGAAAGAAACGATGGATGAAAACGAATGAGTTTTTTCACCATCGATTTTCGACTAAATTTTCTGTGTAGATTCCATTCACCATTATTACAATAATAATAATGAGGTCAAGGATATCGAAGAAGAAAATCAGAGGAATGGATTGGGGTCAGTAATTTAGAAAAACTTAGTTCATTAATATTTGCTGAGAAAATATTTGTTTGAGGAGTGTCAATTATTAAAATTATACTAGTTTTTTTTCTTTTGCACTCGAGTGTTTGATTTGTTTTGAGTTCGAGTAGTTCGACTTTGAGATGGTTGGTTAAATCAAATTAAATTAATTTTTCACATTTTAGAGAAAGAATCCGAGTAATATTATTAACGAAGGTTAAATGGGTATAAAAAAATTGAGGCTTCTTCCGGCATTTGCTTATTGAAATGCTATTACTGTGATTTCTTCTTAAATTATTTACTTTGTATATTTTTATGCATATTTTTGCCTTACTTTAAATTATGCTTAAAAAATCTATTGTAATGTACTTTTTGTTAATAGGTGCCGAATGATTAATCAGCTAGTAGTCACGAGGATCAAATGTCGGACTCTGCAACCTGTAGAATAAGCCTTTTAGATCCGTTCGGTGATAGCGATCCATTTATATTTCTGGGTGTACCAAGGTGATTCACCAGTAAAAATTTCTCGCCGCAAAAATTTTTCACAAAAATTTCATCGTACTAAATAGCTAATATTTAGTTTCACTTAATTGTTCATTAATCAATACGTTACATCTCTATCAGTGAATTTTTTTATCATTTAATATCAGTAAAAATTTTTCAAAAGTATTTCTTGTAAAAAATTTTTTAAATTGTTCGAATCATCGAATCATTTATAAAATAAAATTATAATCTCTGAATTGAATCTTAGCATTCAGCCATCCATTAATTATTCGCCGAATCAGACATTCGGTGTATTCTTTCTGAAAAAAAATTTCTGCCTTAAAAATTCAACATTATTTATTTTAAATAAAAGGCTATGCAATGGTGGCTGATGACTCACCTGTGGTTCTATCGCCAAATGGCTTCCTGGCAAAATTTATTTGCCTCGACAAGCCAGTAGAACGAGCCTAATATGAAATTGTGAGCCGTTTTAGAAAAACAATAAATTGAAGGACAAAAACAAATGTTTGTGATAGTAAATGAGATAAGAAAAGATAAGAAAATATATGAAATAGAAATGGAAATGAATGGAGAGGACCAATATTTAAAATGAATTAAAGCTATATTTTAAATGATATCTTAGATATACAATATAATATAATTAAGTTTTCTTGTAAAATTAAAATTGGATGGAGTAAAAATGATCTCAAATGCGAACTTGTTCGATTGGTTAATACATGTAAATGAAAAATCTATTGGATAAGATATTAGTCCCATAGGGAGAGAGAGGAGTGATTGTTGTTCAGAGTTTAGTTCAAATTTATCGAGCGTCAACATTCATAACCTGGCCTTGACAAGAGTAAAATTATCACTAAAAGATCTGAGTTAAGACTATGCAAATACCTATCTGCAATTCTTCTCCTACTTCTCCCTTACATGAATCCTCTGTTAGCACCAAAATCTATAATTTGGCCAAACAAACTAAGGAAATATGTTAAAATATATTATATTATATTAAAATATGTTTTACTTTTCTTTTTTTATCACAATTTTTCGATTAAATAAGTTATTTCAAATTATTTATTTATTGAAATATTATTATTCAATACTGTTAAATTAAATATTTATCGAAAAATAAAATATTTATTGCTTGCAATATTAATGATTGTTTGTTTGCATCAACAATTTCCATTCTTCGGCTTGCACTTCAATATTTAATATTCTTGTAATAATTATTTTATTACACTATTCAATTTGTCATCATATCAAACAATATTTGCATTTCTCTTATCTCTTTTATACTTTTTAAATAAAGGGTAATAAATAAATCGATAGAAGATAAAGACGGCTGTGGCCAATGTGGACAAAAGTAAAAAATGTGACATGTAAAGTGGGAGAGCTAACGAAAGCTGGGAAACATAGTTAGTACCGAAAATCTTATGAAATTTTTAATTAATTAATTAATTAATTAAAATTAATTAAGAATGCTACGATCATAAAAGATTATATGATGAATTCCGAAATTTATCTGCTGTCTCTTTTGAATAACTCTCGTTATTCCTAATTTAAGGCTCGTTTCGCTGATTTATTAGACTTAATAATAGTAATTTTTTTTGTCGGAATGGCTCACTTGGTAAATTCTTGCCAGGGAATCATATTAAAATTGATTTAAAAAGTTTGGATTTGCCAACTGACGAAAATTTAATTTGTGAGTGCAAAAATGATTGACGTAGATGGCTTGTCATTCAACCATCGTTTTTCGTTATTTATTCGCCTTTATTCGTTTATTTTTGCAAATATCCTTTTTAACAAATTTTTTTTAAATTTTAGATTTTTTAGATTTTATGAAAACTTTAATTTTAATTTTGTTTATTCGTATTAATTTTTTTTAAAAATTAAAATTATTGTAGCCTTTTTACAGGGCAAAAGCAGTTTAATTCAATAATGAGGGGTGTATTAGAAAAAAAAATTGGTTAGCAATACTCTTATAGCCAGCGGAAGCAACGTAATAAGAGACGCATTATTAGGAGAAGAAATTGGTCATTGGTACCAGTGTAGCCGATTAAGCAATATCTATTTAGATTAGCACATTAATTCCATGTTTTGCTTAAAACAATTTGCTCACGATAGATAATTCATTTATACCACGAAAATTTATTGGAGGCGAACGCGAGAAGACGAATGTTTCTTCGCATTTTACGATAAATATGCTTTCTATGCTTTCTTAATAAAATTATAACAAAATATATTAGTAGTTTACGTTTTAGTAGCTCAACTTTTCTTGATAATTGATTAAATAGATATTAGCAGCGACTGGGGAATGTGTTCAACTGTGGTTCCTATACGATGAAATTCTAGTGCACGGTGAGAACCGAGCTATATGTTCGTAAATTTACTCCAGTGTTCAATGGAATTAGGCCAACTAGAAATGGTGAATGAGGTGAAGATGGGTCCTTAATAATTTCAATCAGATAATGAAGAAAAATATTTGCATTTTCAAATTTTTAAGTTGAATACAAATAAGAAAAAAAATAATTTTTTTCACATCAAAGTTATTAAATCAGTGGTTTTTCAATTTTTTGTTCAATATTTTTATCTTTATCATTGTAAAAATCTTTTTTCTTCGTAAATTAATGGGCCCATTTTCATGACTTTTTCATAGAAAAAATTTTATGATAAAATTCTATAAAAATTCTATTATTCTATTATTCTATGATAAGAATCCTGAATGATATTGCCGGGTCACTCGTTATTCCTATTCTCAGGTAACTCTCTGGAGAAAAGGTCTCATCCCAATATTTAGCACAACAAACCTTACCAGAAATAAAACAACAATTCTTACAAAAAGCAATTTAAGGATTTATTGGATGATTTACGTATTTTAGATACAAATTTCGAATTTTTATAGATTTCGAATATTTTATAGATTTTGTAGAATTTTATTTGGAGATTATTGCTTGGATAATTGATTCTCCATTAACCGTTGCTCCTACTAGCATTTGTTTCATTGTTGGCTTTTTTCGTTTTTGCACATTCTGCCGAAGATTGATGGAACTCGAAGACAAAGATTTTAAATTTCTGTTTCATGTAGCATACACACTCTTTAATTTCCTTACAGGCGTACTTTTTGTATTTCCCTCTTAACTTTGTGAAAAATAAAGCGTACTGGAGCATAACGTTTCCTCGGCTGATTCTAGATTCTTGGCTGATTCTAGCATGAATAAATATATCATTGAAAATGATTCTCTAACGAAAAGTCTCTTCTCAATACTCAATGCTCAGTGGAAACAGCCAAACCAGAAATGGTGTTTGGTGTTTCGTTTTAGGAGACCAGCTGCACCTCTTCACATGAGTATCACATTAAAGCTCAGTTGATTGTGAACTATAAATTTTTCAATTTATTTTAATCTCTTCCCAATCGCCTATATCCTCTCATCGGATTGTGCTTATCGCAGTTTCGTCATGGCAACGGTTAATCAATCATTAACTCCTTCAAAATATTCATTCTCTCGTCTATCATTTTGTAAATTTTGTAAATTTTGTATTCAGCATTCATCAATTCTGATTTGCCTGGTTTCTGTCTTATTAACAAGATGAAAGACTTTTATAAGAGATACTTCACTTTTAATCGCATTTATGTATCGTTGAAGATGTATCGCTTGCTTCGTGGTGCTCGAACGAGCCAGCATACCACTTAACTATTCTATTTTCAACTGCATCGTTATTTAATCGTTTGTTTCCATTTTAAAAATTTCCATTTTATGGTTTTTATGGTTATTTATGTTGCCAATTTTTTTTTAATCAACAAATGCCTAGTTGACTTTTCCCAACAAAGGAATACTTCCATGAATGATGCTTAATATTTCAATAGGTTTTTTGTTTTGTCATCGGTAAGGAATTCTAGGAAACTCGTTTTTTTGTCATTATTTTTCCTTTTTTTTCCTCCTACTTTAGCTATATTTCATTCTGAGTTTTCTTTAAAATTCTTTTAAGCTAAATGCTTTAGCCAATGCTTGAAAGTGATCATATGCTGTAAATCCATAAAAAATACCACAAATATGCTTTCTTTCATTCGTTCAAGTTCAACACATATTACATTGCTTTCTCTTTCTGTAGAAGTTGAAAACATTACTTTCTTTTTCTTTTCTTTGATAAATCGTTTACTATTATTTTAAAAAAATTTTTTAAAAAGCCAATAGTCTAATAAATTTGGCTAATTTGGCTAAAGTGATGGGAATATTTGACGAATTGAATTCATAATTTATTAAAATACAATTGAGTAAGCAATTTTTTAACCACCTTTTGCATTTTTGCTTTCTATATTTCATCCTTCAAAATTATTTTTGTTTAAATTTATATGTTTTTACTAATAAACTTAAAAAAATTGCTTTTATACCATTTTATTGGGATCAAATTATCCGACGATAGAATAGCCGAATGGAATAAGTCGTTGCTTAGATTATTGACTCGATCATCATTGAAAAATCCGGCTGGTGCTGAGGATTTTTTCATGTTTTTGTCACTGTTGGGCTCCATGTCAAAAATTTCTCGTCGTACTTATACTCACTGGAGCTAACCTGACCGGAAACCTAATTTATATAAATCTTATATATATATATTTTTTTTACCAGTAGAATTAACCATTAATAATAATTGTGGAAATTATTTCACTCGTCCAAATTAAATTCTTTTGCTTCCTTTGTTTCCAATCAATTTTTTAAATTTTCTAATACGAAATGAATAAATGAAAAACCAAGTGAATGGTTAGTTTTTTGAGAGAAAAAAGTGAAGTCCGGAAAGTTATAAGCGAGATGAAATTTAAATTTCCAATATGGTAGGGAAATTTGATATAAATTATATAAAAATGAGAATCTAATGGTTCATTTCAATGTTTTTATAGTTTTAAAAAAATAAATTAAAAAATTAAAAAAAATTTTTTCATACAATTTATTTTTTATCTTTGGAAAAATAGACTTCTTATTCCTATAGTTCTCTCTACTTTTTCCTTTCAAATATCCCATATTTTTCTTAGTTTTTCTCATTTTCATCTTTTATCACCTTATCATTATCTCCTCATTTTATTTTTTCATTGCATATTTTTTAATTATTTGATATAAATTCTTTATTTTTCGCAGAATGCATCAATTAAAAAAAAATTTTCTAAATTAATTACAATCAATAAATTTAATAAATTAATTTATTGTTCTACCTAAGTTTTAGTATTAATAGCATCAGTTTTAGCACTAATCACACCCATTTATAATAATTACATAATTTATAGTAGACAAATAGGACGAAAGAGTAACTCTGACAAGATTTATATTATCAAACCATGGAACTGTAATTAGGTTAAATTGACGAAAACGAGAGACGAAAAGAAAACTGCTTAGTCAAACAGAAGGCAAAAAGGAGTATAGTATGAAAGAGTGTAAAGAGGATTAACAGGATTTGAAAAGAGCAATTCTCAACTCTCAGTGAAGTGCATGATGGGATTTGATGAATATACATTGTTTGTGAGGATTTTAAAAGTTCATCTGATATTTAGAGTATTTCATAAAAGGCTTTATGAGGAATACGATGGTTGAAAAATTTTAAGACTATAAAAGGTTCTTTAAGGTATTTAAGGATTATAATGAAGGTTTAAGAAAGATTTAAGGAGATGTTGGAGAGATGCAACAGAACTTATAGGAATGTGAATGCATCAAGTCATGAGAGTCATGGTTCCTTAGTTTTGCCCATTCTTTCCACTCATCAACTATAACAGGGTTTTGGGGTTTTGAGGGAAATCAGGAATATTGAGGGATTATAGGAGTGGATAAGCGGATATTAATGGCATAATAACAACACTTACATATTATTAAATATATACATATATAGACTGGAAAATTTATTGTTAATCTAGCTTATTTTTTGATCTAAAAACTTTGGGAATCTATTATTTATTTATATTTATTTAAAATAAAATTTAAAATAAATTATTAAGGCTGCTCATTGAAATTGAAATTTATCATTATTATTTTTATCACAATTATTATAAATTTATCACTATTATTATCTCATTATCATTATTATTCACTATCATTATTATCTCATCTTTCTCAGTTTAAAAAAAGTGCAAGAAATGTTCCACATATTATCATTATTATCATTTATCATTAACAATTATCATTGTTTCGGTTAATGTTGTATATAATCACTGATTTTGATTTTAAAGCCATTTCAGTTAAAAATATTTAATTATATATATAAATATATATAATTATCAAATTATCGCATTTAAATTTTAAACATATATACGCATATTTGAATTTTATTATATGGCTTTATTCATAATTAAAATAGGAAAAAAATTTATTTTTATTTTTATGATTAACGATTGATGGAAACAAATCGATGTCACCACCGATCAATTGTCGATCAATTTGTATTATTGCATTAATAATTCTTCAGGAAAAAATGTACAGGGAATGAAAATGAAATAGTTCCATCATCCGTTCCATTCGTTTTACTAATAAGAGGAAATTCTGTCCATATTATATAGACACTGATAAGATTATTTTTTATCTTTTATCACACCTTCTAATAACTCACATTGACTTGACTTGATTACTCCACTTTCTTCTTAGAATAAGATGTTTCCAAACTTTTCATACTATTACAAGTAAATCAAACCACTTCTTCCATCATAACTGAAAAAAAGTTAATGGATAAAATTCTTTTTGGTGAATTAGGCTCAAATCACTAAGTCTAATTAGCCCAGTTAATAGAATGAGGTAATTTTATGAGAGAATCATTCAGAAGATGATAAGATGGTATAGATTGCCTTGAAATCTATTGCAAGTAATAAGAGGCGAACCGTAATGCTTGATGTAATTTAGGCAATAACACATTTGACCATTTTTCCACCATTTGTCACCACAGTTGCATGAATTTTGCCAAGATTTTCTCCTAGCTTCTGGATCTTTTGATATTTTTAAAACATATTTTCACACATGCACATGTTTTCTCTTGTTGAAACACAATATCTTCTTTATCGATAGCTTTCTTTATCTTTTTTGTTGACCTATCTATTATTCATTATATGTCCCCTTTTGAATACATAAATTCTTTTATTGTACCTATTTATTTCTGTATATTATAGTGAGTCAATCAGCTCCCCTATAGTTTATTTATTGAGTTCAATTATAAAATAAATCTTTTAAAGGCAAATAAACCTTATTCGGCGACATAAATTACATTCGGCGACCATTGCCTCAATACGATTATTTTATAGATTTTCATCATGGAAATTTATTTTAGTTAAAAATAACGAAAGGAACAACGACAACGAACCGTCTCGAGAAGAATATTTTTGTGAATGTAAAGAGGAAGTATCCGCTCGAGCGGTATTACTTCTGCATAAAATGCAACAAATGAATAAGTTTGCCATTTAATCCATACTTAGATGTTTCGAATCATTTTTTTATCTAAATAAATAAGTTATAAGTAAGTAAATAAGTTGATCTAATCTACTTTAAGTCTTTTAGCGTAGGAGTGGAGAGTGGATATTAGATTATCGTATTGGGAGGCAAGAGGGTTCGACTCGTGCGGGGTAAATCTATGATTGGTAGTGCTGCTGCTGATCCACCTATACTTCCACTTCCTAGTGATTCTCTGGCGAAAATTTCTAAAATTTCGGTTGCTAGCCAGCCGAACCATTTATCTACCACCTATTTTTGCACAATTTTTCCTCTAAAAACAGATACCATATCGATAAGAAGAATCGTACGGGTTAAGAAGGGGTGTGAATAGGTTTCTAGATTTCATGGATTTTAATGGCAGCTGGTTTACGCATATTATGTTGCCTATTTAGTTTTAGTATTGTTATTGTTTTTTTAAAGGCTCATTGCTATAGGAATAGGCAGCGTTTAATCAGTGGCTACTCTTTTCAGTTCAAATGAATTAGATTCTCGATCAGTTGCTTCATTCAAGAGTGGATCAAGTAGTTCAGGTGCACATACTGATGTTACTGGCACAAGGTTCACTTTTTCACTTTTCAAATTTGATATGCAAAAAAATAAGCGTTAGAAGTGAAGTTATCATGAAGACATGAGGTTATCTTATATTGAAAATCATCAAATAACAATGAAATATCGTACAGAAATTTATATAAGGCAAATTTTTGACTGAAAATAACCAAAAGCAGAACAATCCAGGTTTTTTATTATATTTGATTTTTTTAGATCAAGTGAGTCACGACAGAATAGTGTTCAACCTGAAGATGATGAAGATCTCGATTTATGGGCATTATGGGGTAATCTTATAAAAAATTGGGAGACTGAAAGTCGGAAAAGGCCGAATTTCATAAAAGTTCACTTTTTTTCGTCTATATTATCTTTTTTCTGTTGCTATATACCACACATTCTATTATCCTCGTTATAAGATAAATCGATCCTAATAATTGAAGGATTTGGCTCGCCGTGGTATTCCACAACACTTTCGTACGATTGCATGGCAATTGTTAAGCAACGCCACGGTATCATCAATTCACGATAATTATTCGGAATATTTACGACGAAGTTCACCATATGAAAAGGTTTTTTTGAATAAATAAATTTTTTTGTTTACTGCTTATGGTTCTGAGAAAACTTCTATACTTTCTATTTTAAGTACCATCGACGTTAATTTTATTTATAGGTCACTTGCATAAAATAAGCAATTTCATTTGGGAAACAGCATTTGGTTAAGTGGCCTGTCTCTTTTTTTTCATCTTTCACCTGTCCGTTAGGGATTAAGGTGCAGTTTATTTCCATTTCCATTAATGTGCTTTAAATCAAAGTTGCAGGTAATTTTACGAGATATTCCACGAACCTATCCAGAACTCGAATTTTTTAAAGAAAATGGTCGTGGTCAACAATCACTTTTCAATGTTATCAAGGCATATAGTGTACATGATAAAGAAGTTGGCTATTGCCAAGGAAGTGCATTTATTGTCGGTCAATTGTTGTTACAGGTTATCTATTTTTTAACGAATTCTTGCTAATTCCTCAAATAATTTCTCTAAATTGTTTTCGTTTTTGAATATTTTATTTTTTAAAATAGTTACATTATTTGTACGCTAACCATTTTCTCTCTTCGCCATCCAATCTGTTTTTTGCATTTCAATGGTTCCCAGTTTACAGTATTTTTTTTGAATTTTCAGATGCCTGAGGAAGAAGCATTCGCTGTTTTCATTCGACTGATGGAACAGTTTCGTTTACGAGATTTATATAAGCCAACAATGACTGAACTAGGTTTATGCATGTTTCAACTGGAGTGCCTTGTTCAGGTTTTTGATTTGACAGAAACGATTTGCTACAAGCGAATTCGCTGTCCTTTCACTCTTAAAAATTTAATTTCAGGAACAAATGCCTGATCTTCATACGCATTTTAATAATATGGGCTTTGATACGAGTATGTATGCTAGCAGTTGGTTTTTAACACTTTTCACGACCTCTTTACCATTAGAATTGGCAAATCGTATTATGGATCTTTTTCTTGTTGAGGTATTTTTTTAATTTTATTGTAATTCGTTTCATTTCTTTTAGCGAATATCCTTTTTCCTGATTGCTTTTACAAGGGATTTGGAAATCCCTTGTACTGATTAATTTGCATTATTTACAGGGAATGGAATGTATATTTCGAATATCTTTGGCGATACTACAACAAGCTCGTATCGATCTTTTGAAGCTCGATATGGAAGGAATGCTTAAAGTCTTCGTTTTATCTTATTTTTATCTGCTTCGTTTTTCATAACAACCAATTTTTATGATAACATTAAGTTTGGCTAAGTTCTAAGTTTTTTATCACTGATACTATATCAGTGGTTGAGACTGTTAGTTTATTGAAACATTTTTTTATCATTTTCTTAGAAAAGAATTGTTTCTTTTTAATATTGTATTTTATACATTGTATTTAATTTAACATTTTAGTATTTTCAACGAGAAATTCGTGAACGATTCGAAAATGACCACGATTTACTTTTCGTTGTTGCATCTCAAGTTACGCTGAATTATAAAAAAATGAAAAAGTAATTTTTAAAATAATTTTAAAAATTATTTATTTAAACTTAGAGTGGCTCTACTGACTCTTTTTTAGACAAATTTTTATTATGTAAAAAAAAATTATAAAATGTTTATTTGATGGTTAGCACATTCCATTTCTGGCTAGACTAACTTCTCTGGCTTGTAGTGCGAGAATTTTTGCTAAGGAATCACTTGACGATAAGAAAAACGGGTTCATTGCCAACACCTCCTTGAATTTTTAATGAGGTTTGCTGTTATTAAGGTAGAAAGTCGAACCTATTCTTCAAAATTTTCTGTATCAGAGACTTAAATCAGATACGTCACAAACACGTCACAAATTCTTATTCATTTTATCGGACTTAAGCAACTTCCTGGATTATTGAGCAAACTCCAGGTGAAGATATCTTGTCGAGGCCAGTTTTGCTGGAATCTCACCAGCTCATCAGTCGACTTCGACCCTCCACCATATGAGCCCACTAAAGACTGTTAAATATTTATTATAGTCTAAATTGGTTATTTCAGACAATTTAGAAAAAATCTTCTATCATATTAAGGTTTATGTTTAAGAATCGAGTCCATAATAATGATTTTTTAACAATGCTGAATTATTCGCAAGTTTCTCTGACAAGAATTTCTGTTAATGTGAAATCAAATTTTTATTATTTACGAAAATTTCTCAGTTCTGTTTGGCATTCCAAATGATTAATTGCCGAAACTAGTTTACTGAACTAAATTTTTTTCCTCCTTTTGTAGGCTTGAAAAGGATTATTTGGCAAAGCGAACAAAAGAACAAGAAGAGGCAGTCGAATTACGAGTATGATTATTATTATTTTATTTTATCATTTCATTAGAAAAACAGTAAAAACGACTTATTTTTTTTCTGTTTAGTAAAACAGTTTCCATTATTCATTGAATAAAAATAGGATAACAGAGTTTCTATTATTACTACTGCTATGAGTTCAAACACCATTTGTTCTGACCTTTGACGAGAGCATTGCCATTAGAAGTGGAATGAATAAAATCTTATTAATGGTGTGGATCCACCTTTAATTCCAAATGATTCTCTGGTAAAAGGGCCAATGGAGCCAACCAGAAATGTTGAGTGCTATTGGAAGCAGACCTGTTATGCTTAAATATGATTTTATTATTTGCTTGATGCAGCCATGGAATATTTGTTTATACGATTTTTTTGAAATTTTTTCAAAATGCTCCCGCAAAATAGGAATAAATTTGAAGTAATTAATTTAAATAAATCCTTTGAGTAACTGTTGTGGACGACTGACGACGATGAACTGAAATTTTAACGAAAATTTGTTTGTAAAAATGCGTATTCAATCGCTTTTGTCACCTCTTTGTTCCTTCTTTTGTTTCTTTTAATTAAATCGATGAATAAAAAAAAAATAAGCAAATTTTTTAAAAAGTATTTAAAATGGTACCATTATCAAGAAACAGTTATATTGGAGTTATATATATTGGAGAAACAGTTATATTTTTAAAAAAATTACGTGGAAACATCTGTGAAATATTTGATTTTCGCCATTAAATTTTATAATTTGTCAATATAATATTAATTAAAAATAATAATACTAGGAACTGAGGAATACGTTTACTTTTCAGATCAAGTTTATACTCTTATTTTCCCATTTCTTGCATTATTTAGGTTACATATTCTTCTTCTAATGGTTTACACTACGATTTCTCGCTCATCTGATTTTTAGATCTTTTCATTGAAGATTGATTGATTGAGATGCAATTGGGATCCAAAGTAGTCACCGTGGTTTCACCCCCATTTAATAAGGATCGAACATATGTTACTTTGAGTTTACATAGATTATATCTGCTGTAGACACAGTTGATCTTCTTTATTTTTTTCTTTCATATGACTTTTAATTTTTTTTCCGTAATCATTTCATTGGTTGGTATTTATCATATCACTGTTGATAAAAAGATATGAGTGACGAGTTGTCTCCTCATTCCATCGTTTTAATAATTTTTATTGACTTTTTTTAGTTTCCGAAAATAAATAATTAAATAAATATCAAAAAGTTTATTACTGTGTTTTTTCCATTGTTTATATTATTTTAATCATTTTTTTGTTTTCATACGCTTCTGCTGTCGCCTATTTTTCTCGCGATTTATTGCTTTATATCTTTTCTGCTAACAGCTTGCACCATTCTTTATTTAGGTGATTTCAGTGGTGACTATAGGTAACTAAGTTTTCTAAGCTTAGTTTCTAAACTTTCCTTTTGCCATATAAACTAATTGATGCCATTCTTTATTCCATCGTATATTCTGGTATATTCCTGCACCGTTCGAAATCTCCTCCGATATCAGTCCAGATCTTGTCTGGTTCTTTTTATTTTTGGTGCCATCCATCATAGAACTTTTTTCTTTATTTTTTTCCCACTTTTTGTTTTTGGTATTTTTTGCTTTTATAATCAACAATTTTTTCATCTTTGAATGTTAATAATTTAAAAATACCATATTTTTTTACAATTTTAACCAATTATTTAATTTTTTGCTAAAAGTTTGCTGTAAATTAATGGTTAAACGAGTTATATGTGCAAAGACCTGTTTATTATCGCTCAGTTAATTTACTTTATATTTGTTTAAAATTGGTGATTTTTTGTATTTCGGCTATTTAAAGAATTGTAGTAATTATTTCAGCCAGTGCAGCACCATATGCATAAACTGCTGTTCGCAATATCACATTAAATAAAGATGTGCGATTCTTGGGACTTGGCTAGCCTGCTAATTGTTCAAATTAGTCGAGTTGAAAAATGATTTGGGCCACAGGACCCTATAGTATCCATGAGCCACTTTTAATTATGCAGTTATATAACTGTTGGATATTTATAAATTTTCCTTGAACTAAAATAAAATAAGCATTTGTTAATGATTGTTCAGAAAAAAAAGTATTTAAAAAAGTAGCAAAAAAGTATATTAATTCTTAATAGATGAAATCGTTTTTTAAAATTAAAATTCCATTCTTATTTTCTGCTAACGTTTTTTTTATTGAATCCATTGTTTCAATAATAATTTCATTCTTTACCATGGAATTCAATATTTTTCTTTCTAGAAGAACTTTTATTATTATTTTTGCCTCATATTTCTTATCATTTAATTGTTTATAACAAACATGATGAAAGTGAAGTTTTGTCGTAAAAAATATTTACCAAAGTTTCGTTGGATAGCAAAGGTTCGTCTCTACTTTCATGTAAGGTTGATTCATGTAAGATTGACATATTGCAGTTTGGTGGAGATAATTTTTATACATACAAAGATAATAGAGGAATTCGTTATACCATTTATTACGGCCTTATCTTTTATCACAGAATATGTTTTAGTATATATGATTAATGAATATGATTAATCCTTAATAGAAAATTATATTATTATATTGCTCAAAATGATCGTAATGATTGCATGAAAAAATGATAGTTCAAAAATTGTCATTATGTCGGACTATTTATTAAAAATAAAATTAAAGATTAATAAAATTAATAAGATTAAAGATTAATAAAATTATTAATTATTTTAACTTAAGAGTTTAAAAAAAATTTTAAAAAATTTAAAAATTAATTTAAAAATAAATTTGAAAATATTTTCATAAATTTTGCTATTTAAAGTTAAAAATTCAAAATTTGAGTTAAATTAGAGATTAAAAAATCTTTTTTGAAAAATTTTTATCCATTTCTTTCAGAGATTACGCACAGAAAATCGCCTTCTTCGGCAACGCATTGATTACTTGGAACAAGAAAGTTCAGCATTGGCTGATCGTTTAGTACGAGGCCAAGTAAATTTAGCTCAGGAAACGGAAAATTGCATGAGCATATCAAACGAATTACTTAAATTGCGCGATATCAATTCAGATGCACACCGACGACTTGAAGAAGCATACGATACAATTAGAGATCTCAGTTGTAAAGTTTGTGTTTTGCATAATATTTATCTCTCTTTTTTTGCAAAAACAAATATTTCGCGGTTGTGAAAAATTTTTCTGCAGTGAACTTATCAGTTCTAAAGAATCATTAATTTTTAATATTTGCTTTATAGTAGGTTTATAAGTTTTTATTTTATTATTTGTTATTGCAGAAAACTAGTTGAGTAGATATTTGATCTTCGCTTCGCCTTTTTTAATGTTTTTCAATTAAATTTCTTTTTTTTACAGAGCAATGAAGGAGTTGTTGAGAAAAGCACACAGGTTGATGACACTTCGATGATCGAACATATACTTGCATTACAACAAGAACTTATTGCGACACATATCAAAGAAGCTGATAGTGAGAATCTTATCAAAGAACTCAAGCAACGTGTGCAGGTTTTGTCATGTTTAGTCTTTCGAAACGATTGCCGAAGGAAACTTTTTGGCTGTTAGCAAAAATTTGAATAATGATAACATTAATTTAGTGGATAAATTATCGTGTTTATAGGATTTGGAATTGTCAAATAAACGACTCAAAGAGCGACCTCCTGAAAATGGCATCGCTGGCCTTCAAGAAGAACTTATCTCTGCAAAAATGCGCGAAGCAGAAGCGTCTTTATCGCTCAAAGAGATGCGGCAACGTCTTGCAGAACTCGAAATTCAGTGGGCTGTCAGTCTTATCGTCTTGATAAAGCCATTTTATGGAATTTTTCGCTTTTATTGAATTGCATGATTCTAATATCATTTCATCAGCTAATTTTCTTTTTAGAAATATGAGCAAATTAAGAATTATGGTGGAAATGGTACACCTAAAGCAATAGAGAAATCATCTTCGATGAATGAAAATACCAGCCAAGCAGAGCAATATGCAACAAATGGTGAAAATGCTTTATTTTTCGAGAATAGAGGCTCCTGAGGCTGTTTTTCCTCATCATAAAAAGCTTTTCTAATCTTATTTGTTAGACGGCCCTGAATTTTTCCCTAAGCCTTTAATTTATTGTTTCAAATGAATACGTAGAAAAAGAAATAATGTGAGAAAAAAGTAATACGATCTGAAAATATCCTTAATTTCCTTTGGTGATAAGAGGCTATCACTGTATCTGCTATGGATTGTTGTATATATTATATTCTAAAAGTAGCACTCTCCATTTCTGGTTTGGCTGTCTTCATATCCTTCTAAATGGAGATTTTTTCGACAAAAAACCATCTGGTTATTATCAAGGGATTGAAATTAGACATTCCGATGCTTGATCTCATTCGAAGCAAAACGTTGGAAATTTCGAAAGTATCCTTAAGCTACTGAAGCAGAATTTCTAATATTCGTTTTTTAAAGTTTTATAGTTTTTATGGTTTTTTTAAAAAAATAGTTTGGATGTTTTAAATTCACTAAAAATTTAGAAAGTCACAGTTTTGCTCAAACTTATTCAAATGCCACACAAAGCGCTCGACAACGTTTAGCCAAGCTGAAGGCAACTTTAATCGGTATGCCAAATTCAGAAAGTAGTGAAAGCCTCGGTGAGAATGGTTTGTTTTCTATAATTAAATTGACATTTTATTCCGTTTTCTTTCGTTTATATTTCTGTCTTTCCTCGTTTTATCCCATAAATATTATAATTTATATTTTGAAACATAGTCACTTTCAATTAGATTTTTAAAGAAAGAAAGGTAAAATTTGCATAAGGAATTTGAGGAAATTTATTTTTTTCACTGAATGAGTGCATGGAATTTTGTTTGCTATCCTCAGTTTTTTTGTGGAAGTTTCATGAAAATATTACCAGAGGCTAATACCGTTCGCGATCTGGAAGATCAATTGATGGGTATACGAATTCGGGAAGTTGATACTGTTGCTGAATTAAAAGAAATGCGACAAAAGGTTATGGAATTGGAAACAAATGTTTGTTTTTAAGCTTTTTCTTTTTTTTAAATTTCTTTTAAAGCATTACTATTATTGTCAGTGCTAATATAATATTAGCTATAGGTTCTCGTAGAAGTTCAATTTTTTGGAAAAATTTTACTTCTCATCCAGCTAATGCATTTAGGATTTTGCAGAATCATGTGATAACAAATCAGTTAAAACGACAAGATCAAGAAATAAAGCAGTTAAAAGAGGAGAAGGAACAAATATTGCAAGTAAATTTTTTTTAAATCTTATCTGACACGATTCCTCCTTACTATTCCTTCTTTTTTAGACTCGTTGCACTATCTGCCAATTGAAAATTGTGCTACACAATTGAATTCAATAAAAGATATTTTTTTCGAAAAAAATTTTCTTCTTTCATTCAGAAAGAAAAAGAACTAATGGATTCACTGAAAGATGAACGTCGACGAGTAATTGAGGCTGAAAGTGAATTGAAGGAGAAATCAGTTATGCAACGATTGAAATTCAGTGAAGCAATGCAACATATAGCAGATCTGAAGCAAACTATCGCCCAACTTGAACTTAAGGTTATTGTTACTTATCACCTCTTTATCGGAAATTTTCGTTGTGGTATGATTTTTTTCGATTTGAATTCCGAGAAATAATGCGATTGTAAACTAGTAGTTAGCGAAGCAATAAAGGAAGCAGCACTTCATTTCCGTCAAATTAGATTTTTTTTTTAAACTTGAAAATTCTTGTGAAAACTTCAAAAAATTTGTAAAAACTTTAAAATAGAATTTAATTTTCAGAAAGCTGAAAAATGGACTCAAGCACAATTACGTGGAAGCTCGGTCTGTGATTTGGATGAGGAATCTTCGGTGATTCTTGCAGTTCCTTTTAAATCTTCTAAAAACTTTATGCTTTAGTCGTCTTAAGCTATAACTGCTCGTTTTTTTGCATTTTTTATTTTCCAGGTGGGCGCCTTTGGATCTCATCACTCAGTGACAAGTGGTGATGCTGTTTCCATCGAAAGTGAGGATTTAACAGCATTAATTACAGATATGACCGTTAGATTACCTGAAACTAATACCAATGAAGATATTCTGCTGAATCAGAAAGACGCATCATCTAATGAAATGTCCGAAAAAAGCCGAGATTTTAAGAAACATCAGCTCGAGGAAGATAACGACACAACTGATAGTGGCTTGCAAATGAGTGATAGCTTATAATGATTTAGCGATATTCATCCGATTTATATATCATATATATCGATTGCTGTAGTATTTTTTCCAGCGCATATCATGGATTTTATTGTTTTTTATTGGGTTATTTGTTTTTTTGATCCGAGCGTAGTTTTTTCGCAGTGATATTCTTCTATTTGTCGATTTTTTGTTGAAAAATTTTAAATGAGCAAAAGAAAAATTTTAAATTTAAGCAAAACTTAAATTAATAATTAAATTAATATTTATTATTAAAATAATACATTAGGTGTTAATATATAATTTGCTATATATTTCTTATTAAAGGTCTCTTAAAATAAGTATAATTTATTTAATTTATTTTAACATTTTTAGAGTCTATCCTTGTTCAATTTTGATTCCAAAAATTGCCTTCTTAGAAAATTTGTACATGGAATAAGCTTTCAAGCTGAAAATTTAGGCATGTTAATTCAAGTTTATGCAGGCGATGAAGTAATTTAATAACGAGAAGATAGACTCTGAATGTTTGCTTCAGCCTTCACTATGCCTTCAATGTTGTGATGATTTTCCAGTCTATTTGCTTGATTGATGAAAAATGCTCATTCACTTGTATATTTATTTTATTTTTTAAGGAAAAAATTATTATTTTTTGCCTTTGCAATATACAAAATTCACTTTTCCAGAAAATTGGTAAATTTTAATTTGCATTTTTTTAAAAATATTTCTTTGCTTTTTTTTGTCGCTTTTTTAAAATCCAATTTTGAACAAAAAAATTTTTTTTCATATTTATTTTTTATGATTTATTAGTTTTTTATTAATTGAAAAAAATTAATTTTATGGGGTTTATTTGCTTCGGGTATATAACATAATATTGCTTTTATTCTAATTTGGTAATTTATTTTTTTTTATTTTCATTTTCTCTTATTTCAATTTTATATTTTATGTATTTTTACAAAAATGTTATTTTTTAACTCTGCTCTTGAGTATTTAAACAGGGTTGATTTCAAGTTTCCTGTTGTATGCTATTTTTCTTTTAATTATATATTTAATCTTCAAGGCACATTTTATTTTTTTCAAAAAAACTCTTCTTCGTTTTTCTATCATTTTAAATCATATTTGAAATTATTATTTTATCAAAGAATTATCAAAGTTTTATAAATTTGTAGGCAGCCAGGTGCGAAAATTCTTCTGGCACGGTCCTTAGTGCTGTTTGGTGACAATTTTTTGCTTTCGGAAAAATTAATTTAATTTGATTCGATAATAAATATGCTATGAATTTTTTCTAATCATTCGATAATGGTTTGGTTTCAAGTGGCTTATGGATTTATTAAAACATCTCTGCTGGATTTGCTAACTCGTGGGTCTTTAAATTCACTTGGTCACCATCATCATCATTATCCTTTCCTTCTTCTTCTTCTGATAGCTCATATCTTTACTGATCATTTGACTCAGTTAATTATAAGATTTCCAAGCCGTTGGTGCCTTGAGACTTATTGATGTCACTCATGCCATTCCCATTTCAATCCCATATATTGTTGGATCACGTATATATTCAAAGTCATATTTATATTCTGTTTATATCATTCCTGGTCCAGATTGGTCCTCACTTTTGATTCCATCATAACGTTTAGTAAACAGCGAATTATGTATCAATTCTAGTGATGAAGAAGCTAATTAGTGTAGGCGATTCTTTTATTATTTTATATTGTTAATTCAGGCAGTATTGAAGGCTAAGGATACATGTAAGAGTCACTTATGTTATTAGCTCAGCTAGCTTGTGAAATATACCTTAGACATGAGTGGTCAAAGGTAACAAAATTAGCAACTCAAATCATCTTCCCTAATTTTCGTGGCACAATTCTAGTTTATCAAATTGATCAGGTACTTTTTTTAATATCTTACTTTCTTTTACTATATTGGCCATCTTCACAAGCTGTATAATGAAATATTATTTCCTGTCGTGAAAGTCGTCTTGAATCGAAAAGGAAAATTTTATTTACCGTTATATATTATAGTAACAATATATTACGATAATAATTGGATCAAGGAGACGAATTTAAAGGAGATTTTCGCTTTAAATTCCGGTTTAACAGAAATCATTGATCGAAGTTCCCTTTCATAAAAATTTTCGTAAAAATTGGTCGAAGTGAAGAGTAAATTGGTCAAAGAGTGTTTTTTTATAATAAATTCTTTCGGCTTTTTCCGACAACTACTATAACCAAATAGATATAAACTTTGAATGGTGATTTCACGCCAAATTCGCAGAGGAAGCCAGACGAAAGAACGCCGTTCTAGCAGCGCTTATTCGGACTACAGTTTCGTCTTTCTATTGGCCAATTAATTTGAGAATATGTCGAAAATATTTAGTATATATTTTCATTCATCGCATGAAATGGTTTAATCTTTTTTACATTGGTTCTGAGGCCGATTTTTGTTGTGGTTGCCGAAGCAGAAACTGACATCTCTTGTATTTCTTCGTAAATGCCGGCAAAAAATACTACACCATAATTAATAATAATAATAATAATAATTAATAATAATAATAAATAATAAATAATAATAAATAATAAATAATAATAATGATAATAATAATGATAATAATAATAATAATAATGTATTGATTAGTTTGGAATTGTCAGGTTTTATTACATCAGCATATTCAAGATCTGTGATGTCCTCAAGACTAATACATGAATGAGAGTAAGTGTTGTCGATGATATGATATCGATTATGTCGCACAATAATGAATTTTTGAGCTTGAATTATAATGTAGATTTTATTTTTTGAATGAACTCATTTATCTAAATATTCTCTCTCAATTCTCTCATTTACTGTGCACTCAATTATTGACCACTCAATTATGCTAAATTTAGCTGCTGGTAGTGCTTTTTCCACTTCTAGAAAATCATTTGTTTCATATACCATTTTAATAACATTGGAATAGGTGAATTCATAAATTTTCGACAGAAAGTTACTTGGCTATATTACGATTCTCACCGCCATTTGAGTTCCGTTTTTAATAACCAGAGTTCAGTATTTTAAAGAGTTTCATGAAACAGCTGTAGTTTTGATCAGTTACCTTTTTTTTTACTATTATTACTCATAATGTATGATATTATGGCGCTCAGCATATCAGAGCTATTCGGGAGCTGGATTGGAACTATTGAGGGATAAATAATTGAAAGCTATAGATTTAAGAGTCAGAAGAGAAAGAATTCTTCCTTAGATTTAGCAATAAATGTGGTGTTTTTATTTCCCCCACTGCAAATGTCTTTTAATATTTTTTTCATTTGTGTTACTGGTTACTATAATAGGCTTCTTGATAATTTATTGAGAATTCACTGATCACTTGGCCAATTAACTGACATCTTAACAACTTCCAACAAAACTCAGTTTTTGGTACTTTTAAGCAAATAACATTTTTATTTATGGCAAGAGATTAATGTAATGATAACTGAGTGCCTTAGCTAGTTTCAACCAAAATAATTTTTACTGTATTTTGGAAACATCGATATAAATATTTTTGTTTTAGGAAAAAGCTTGCTTCAGCTTCAAAATAATTTGATAATATACAGATGCATAACAAAAAATTTTTTATTTTCGCTATAGAATTTTTATCAACTGAATTGTTCAACATAAAACAAGAAATTTCTCGCGAAAAAGAACAGATTTCGTCTTCTTCTCATGGCTTTTCGCCTTTAAGAAATGCGTTCATTGCATGCAAAGCCTCCGCAGGCCTTTCTTTTGCATAGACACCAGCTCTCTGAATTCGAAAAATTAATTTAGCTAAATCGTCGCTGTAAAAAGCGAATTGAAGAAAAGCAAATTGATGGAAAAGAACCATTTAAAATAAGTAAATCATCGTCATATTGCGGTATATATTGGTTATGACTGACTTACCAATATTGTCACTAAATCGATTAAGCCATATTGTGTATGATAACCAGCTACCCGATTTTTCTCTATAGAAAATGGTTTTTTCGCAGAAGTTTTCTGTAAAAAACACCTCTATAAATAAATAAGCTGTTGTAAAAAGCACTATTTTCAGAAATCCCTAAAATGCTTTCAAAAAATATATCAAAGTATTTAAAAGCAACGAGTGTTTTAACCTCAAATCCGAGTTTACTAGCAAATTTTTGTGAATGAAGCATAGGTGCCATTAAGCACGAATCACCGCTGTAAAAAAATAAACGAATTCCAGAATTAACAACCATTTTCATCGCATAGTAATTGCTTATCGGCAGCAAAGAATTATAATTTACAATTCTGAAAAAATTTTCCTTTTTAATTTTTTATTTTTTAAACTATTTTCTTCGTACTAAAAAATCTATACATTGAAAATGCGGAAAAGACTTTCATAAGCGAAAGGAATTGGAAATTAAATTTTTTCGGCCGCAGCTCATCTCCAAGTAATTTGGACAAGGCAGACTCGTACTCAATTCCTAAGAGTGATAAACACTGCGACAACTACTGAGCAATTAATTTACTGCATATTTCTGGAAAGATTTTCGCAGCCCTTCTGAATGGATTTGGTGCATGACTGCACATTTCGTAAATAAACTGGACTTAATACATGAGGTGATTTTATCAAATTTTCATGGTAAGAAAGGTAATGCAATATCGCTTAAAGTCACTGCTTATGAATTGGTGTACACCATGATTTCTTTTTCTTATCTAAAATTTCCAACTGTATAGTAGATTCGCTTATTTACACGGCTTAGATCTGATATATCTGATAGATCGGATCTGATATTATATCTGATATCTGATATTATATTATGAAACTCTTTTTATCTTACAAATCGGATGCTTATAAGATTTAATTATATCCAAATCGTTAAGCCCTACAATGAATGGCTTCAAAAACGAAGAGGACCAACCTGCACGCTTAGAAAAAAATTTTGAAAGTGAAAACATTTTAAAACCATAGACTGCGGGAAAAAGAATGGTTTCAGTCATTTTCATGCGCGGAGTCCAACAGAGATGCTTGGAAGCACCTTAAACGCCTTAATCCACCAACGAAATTCACCAAATCAGCAAAGGTATGAGCTATTAATAGGAGAAATTAAAGAAGGAAGAAACCACTACTCTAGATAGATTGCACTGCAATAAAATAATTGCACCTGCACATATTCCACGGTTTCACATTTTCCGGTATATTTAAAGCTTGCCGAATATCAGCTCTATTTAAATATGAAGCAAAGGGAGTTTCATCAACGCATTCCACATCCATTTGCTGTAAATTCTATCAAAAATATTTTGTGCTTTTGTGAATGAGAAATAAATAAAATATAAATATAAAATATAAAAATATAAATAAATATAAATATAATAAATGTTAGGGAGATTAATGGGCTTTGAGGCAATTAAAATGTAAATAAAAATATAAAATATAAGATTTTTTTGTTTTTTTAATTTAAATAAAATATATAAAATAAAATAAATAAAATAAAATATTTAATATTTTTATATTATTTATTTCATTTTTATTAATATTTATTTTATTTATGTTAATATTTCTATATATTAAATATTATATAGAATTCTAAATATTATATTAAAATATTTAATATATTTTTTTAATTTAAATAAATAAATAAAATACAAAGATTTTTTATTCATCAGTTATTTGAATAAATTTAGGAATATAAAAGGCAAATACCGCTGCAAAACTGTTCATAAATTCTGCGATCGTCGTAATTTTATTTCGAATGTCGCGAATGGCTTTCGTAATTTGAGAATTATTTTTACATTTTTGATTCATATTATAAATATTTAAACTGGATTCCCTTAAATTTTAATTCGTTTAATTTTAATTTAATTTAATTTAATACCAATATAAACCTATAAAGGAAAATTTATTCTGTCGAAATTCAATAAGCAAAAAATTCTTTCAAATAATTCGCTCAATAAGTCAAATATTTCGAAAAATGGAATTTTTCTTTCAGATTCACTGCACATAATGAGGTTTTGGAATGGAATTAAAATTTAGATAAATGCTGGATGAAGAAATTAAACGCATATAATAAGAATATTTATTGGTGCATTGGCAGAGTAACCGAGAATCGAGGTTTAAATCATGCAAATGCACCACTCTTCATCGGGCCGAAGTGTAGTCTAAGGGAGAAAGCAAAGGAGATGGAATGGCTCAGTGAGTTGCTCAATTCGGGGCGCCGATGCTGAGGTTCTACTTCCGGCATGAGTAAATCTTCATAAATCCGGATGATGCTGACGATTCTACTTTTGTTGCCAAGGGATTCCCTAGCACATTTATCCAATCCCACAAGTCAGCGGAGCGAGCCTAATCAGCAGTAGTGAGCGCTCTTAAAAAGAAAATTCCCAGTGAAAACTTTGGATCGGTATAATCAGAAGAGATATTTTGCAAGAGTATAGTCGTGCCAGTAATACATACATAGGTTTCACTCTCTATGCTCAAATGAAGTAAAATTGCAAGCTTACAAAAATGATGATGTTAAATAAAAGGCGGCGTTCCGACAAAATTCGTCTCCGAATGGTTGAAGGAAATTGCATTCTTCCATCACACCCTTACAGCAATTTTGACGTACTATTTGATAAAGTCTACAAAAACTTTTATTCATTTTCATTTAAATTTTAGTATATTGCGATTTCAAATAGTGAAATGATGGTCAAATTTACTTTTTCTAATTTAAAGGAATCTTTATATTTAAATTATTGCACCTTTCATCAAGAAAGCCATGGCCATACATAAATATTGTTCGGTCTGTGGTAAGTTCATTTAAATCTAAGATAGCATTGCCGAAGAACAATCCCTGAAACCAATTTTTATCGCTCTTGTATGTTACTTATTTTCTTATTTTTAAAAATTTGGATGAAAAATTGTAATGACAAACGAATGTAAGGAGAAGAAGAAAAGAGGATATTTCGATACCAAATTTTATTGTCATCAAAGAATAATTTTCCACCTTTAAATTCATTTCATTTTTCATCTTATTTTCCAAGATTTTGAAGGAAAGAATTTGTGCATATTGATTAGAACCACTGGAACCACCAATGTATAAATCATTTTGCTGAAATTATATTTGAATATATAATATACTTGGTTTTATTGTTATTATGGAAATAATTCATTATAACTTGTCTTATCATTTTCTGCACTGATAAGCTTACTGAGTAAGGAATTCATGAGATATTTGACCACTATCAACCATTCAATATTTAATATGATGTACCGCTTTAATAAAATTTGTGATAATAAAATAAAGGAACGAAAAATCGGTGAATAGAAACAGACCTTGAATTGTGGAAATATTTCAAAGAATCGTAAAAGTGCCTTGTAAGTGAGATCTCTCCTCCTGTACACATTAGGCGTTTCAGTTCGACCATAGGAGAATCTATCGAAATATCATTAATTAATTGAAACATTTGATCATTTTTGCTATGCCTTAGCAATGATAATCTATGGATGAGCCTATTAGAAGGTTCTCTGCTTGATAAAATTATAAGATTATTTGCTTAAAATCAGCGAAATCAAAATTTGCAAATCGATTCCCTCTAATTATATTCTAATTTGTCGATGCTTCATACACATAATTTTAATAAATATGGACTTATGCAATAATTAGCTTTTTACAAGAAATATGGAACGTTGCTTGATTATGCATATTTACTTTACAAAAATGAATTTTAAAATAACTGAATTTTATAATGATTAGGTACCATAAATGATAAAAATTATAACCCTGCATTGATGGAATTATCAATGACCAACAGATTACCGATTTTACTCCATGCATTATTATTTCGCACCAATGAACCGTTTGAATTTGTATCAATGATATATGGGCCCAAAAATTCAAAATAATGATAGAGTAAAGAACATCCTGGGGAACTGCCCAGCCAAACCAAGACTGGACTGGAACTGGAATCATTTTCGGCCAAAACAAACCTGAATTTTCCTTCATTTCCTTCTATACAGTTTTTTTAGCAGAATCCTTTTCTATTTTATGATTTGCTATAAAATTTTTATCTGTTTGCATTACTGCAAAAAAAATCTAAAATATTTTTTATGAATAAGTGAAAAAGGTTTTAATAGGATAATTAAAAAATAGTTCTTATGCTGCTTATATTATAACATTTGATGAATAAAGTTCATACATATAATGAACTTGGTTGTTGTCGAAATCTAAATATCCGGAATATTGGACCACATCATTGTCAGGAGAATCGGGCAAATTAATAGGAGATTCGGAATAGACTGTCACTACTATATTGAAGAAAACGAGAATCGCTGCAAACATTTCTTAACACTGGCAATTCTTTTTCGCTGGCCAATATTTTTACATGAAAAATTTTGTTTAAACAACTAATCCTATTTAATTAATTTTCTTGATAAGAAATTAGAATAAAGATTAGTGATAATGATGGAAAATAATGTTTATTTCCTTTGATTTTTAAATTTTTTTTCCCAAAAATAATTACAATTATGAATCGCATAAACGTTTTTCTCTTTATGATTTTTTTTTTCTTGGCTCTTTATTAAATCTCAAAGTCTTATTTGATTGTTTCCGGTTAACAAAATATATACAAAAAAATCTCCTTTACATTCTTTGAATGGTATTGATCACCTTCAATCTCGAGTCCTTTACCAGAGGCCTGGAAGATTAAGGTAAAGCAAGCAAGCACATAAGCTTTCAGATGTTCTTGCCTAAGGATCCTCACCTAAAAAGTTGAGAGATGGCTGCGATTTGAACAGTTGTTGCAACATTCCATATTTATCACCAGGCTTAATCATTACTCTATTCCTCTTATATATATGCATATGTATATATGTATAAAAGTGCAATCAGCTAGATAAATAACATAATATTACACTTATTTATTATTCATTAATCTGGATAGTCAGCAAATAATAACTAAAATCATTCTTTTTCTTCTTCTTCTAAAATTGTTTCTGGTTTGCTTAGCTCCAATGCTGGGATTAGCAGAAGATTATTTAACGTACAGCTGAATCTTCAGCAACACTCGCAGCACATTTGTAAAGAAACCTTTCGCCTTACAAAGAAAATAAAAATTGAAATTATAGTGGTTTATCTTTATTGAAATGATATACCACTCGGCTATCCTATCCCCCAACTTTTCATATTTTAAAAGCGTTTTCATTTGTTAATATTTTCCTGCTGAAGAATAATGTTGATCGTATTTGCAAGGATTAATATACTTTACGCTTTTACAGTGCGATATCCATCGATATTTGAGATATGCCGTGACGGTTGGCATTTTTTGAATTTAACATGTAATATGTTAGTTAAATTTCTGAAAAATTGACATCGAAGAAAAATCTTGATTACTTGTCATTCGAGAGATTAAGTCGCTTTTATGATAAAATATTCTTTGGTTTTTAATTATATCGAAAATTCGTCGATTGGCTTCTTCTTATCAATGTTTACTTTCAGTTAATTTGCTCAATAAAATCAAATAGTACAATAAATTTATCAATCTTAGTTCTTGCTCAAGACGAAAAAATATTTGGTTTGCAGGAATAATTGGACCAAATTAAGCGGTTAAGAGATAATACATAAGTGAAGTTTTTTTTAAATATTCTAAATAAGGAATAATGTAAAGAAACTTTTCTCCTGAGCATTAAACTGAAATTATACTGATCTAACTTTACTGAAATGACATACCACTTGGCCATCTTATCCCCCAATCTTTCACATTTTAAAAGCATTTTCATGTTGAATGAGCGCTAAAACTTTTTTATTTATATGTTATGCAATAAGAAATAATATTTTGCTATATTTCTCCCCATGGCGATAGAAATACAGGTAAGTCGCCAGCACCACCCGGATTTTCTTAGTATCGCTAGTCCAAATTGAGCAACTAAGCCATCCTATCCCTCAGCTTGGTCTTACAGATAGGCTTCAACAAATTCAATTATGGATATTGCAAGCCAAGTGATAATTGTCCTCTCTTTCTAAATATCGGTGGATGTCGCCTGCTTGTCGGAGGTCCATTCTTCATCATTTCGGTCTTTAATTACAGGGCGAAATGGCAATTGTCATTTCTGTCTCACTCAGATTGAGTGGAAATCGGTTAACGATCGTATGGCTTATGATCGCTTTAATCGAAAGTAAATCGATACGGTTATCTTATTTCGGAGGAAATGCAAATAATGTTAAGCAATAAGCCAACAACTGCAGGAATTGTACTCAAAATCAATGTAAATAAAACGAAAGCTTTTTTTATAAAAGAAGGTGAATACCTTTTTTTATCAACTCACTGCCAGGTGAGGATGTGGTCTATTTTAAACATCTTGGATCTACTCTAATTACTAGGCAAAAGATAGAATTACAACCATGATAACGGTAAATATAAATTAATTAATTAAACAGAAAATTCTTCCGGTTGACGAAATTTTTATGGCGAAATTACCATAAAAGCGAAAGTGCGCATAGCGACATAGTTGCAATTTGCTCAATCTTCCTAAATAGCTGCGAGGTATGGCCGATGAAAGTAGAGGATATTAAGTTATCTGCTTTTGACCACTCTTGTCTAAGAGTACGTTCTATGGGACCGTCGAATGGATAAAATTTGACATGATTAATA
>UYYG01001168.1:0-74654 GCA_900625125.1 Dracunculus medinensis | reverse complement strand
TATATATATATATTTTTGACTGAATCTTAATATAAAATTATAGTAATATAAAATTCTTATTTCCAAAATAACTGCAGCTTGATGTGATTTGTGTGGCTTGCAATAGTTGAAAAATCGCGGTTTTCTGGTGCTAAAAATAAGGTTCCTAGTTTTCAAAAAATAAAGTAAATTTTAAGAGGGATATTTAATTATCAAGGAAAACTGCTTAAAGGTAATAACCATAAATCAGTGCTAAAATTCGTATAATCATCTCTTTGCAGAATATGATGGCAATAATGGCGAAATTTACTTCAATACTCAAATAATCGCTGTGATATCCGAATGTTCCATCGAGATTTTTATCTCTGTTAAAATTTTTTCTTGAAAATGACAAATTTGTGGCAATATAATTAATTAAAAAAATATATATTTCATTTGTGTAACACATTTTGTTTATCTAACGTTAAATCTAAAATAATGTTAAGCCCTGTTTAAATAATGTTAATTCAAATAAATCTACATCTGAAAGCTAAAGTTTTTCAAATGAATTCACCAAATTAGAGCAAAAATATTCACCAGAAATACTTAAAAAATTTTGTCGAACCAGTATTTTTCAGCTTTTCTCACTTCCCATATAGTTGAAGTTTTATAGTTTTAAAAGATAGCAAAGGCCAATTCTCATTAATAGTTATAAATAAGTCTTATATTGTTATATTTTTAATATTTTACTTTAATTTCATATTTTTAAAAGATTTTTAATGAAAATCAATGATTTTTAACATTTTAAAAAATATATTTAAAAACCATGTAAAAAACCTTCATTATTAATTGGCGATATAATATGTAAAATTTTCTGAAATAATGAAAATTCAAAGGTGACGATGGGAAAACATATTTCTTTCGTAAAGGATCGATTGGGGAAATACTTCTCTCATAGTGGACAAATGCAAGAAAAAGGTAGAGAAACCTTTCTAAATTAAAAGACCTAGGTTTTGCACACTATAATTAGTGTGATCGAAATTTAGTTAATTTAGGAAGTATCATTACAATCCTTTGATAAGCATAATGGATTTCTTGAGCCTCTGGCGAATTCTGGCAAGATGATGAGGGGTACTAAAGGGAGCGTTTCAAGATAGATCAGATCTTAGAAGTCTATAATTGAGAATTTCCTATTGCTATTTTTACTAAATATTTTATTTAACTGATCGAACCATTAGTTTCAGCAATCTGGATTTTTCACCTTTATCCTATCGTAAAAGACCAAAATCTAAATTTTCAATAGCAATTCCAAGATCAAATATTAAATATTAACACATATCGTTAGACCAAAGCGTGAAAGAAAATCGAAGCCTTTGGAACTGATAAGGCTTTGCTTGCGTCAGTGGAAAGGATCTCTATCTTCAAACCAATTGGCAATTTTGTTCAATCAGAGAAACTGCACAGTCTTCTATGTGAGTGTAAATGTTGCGATCATTAATATAAACGACAGAATTTACAACTTCGATAATATCGTTGGTGTAAATCAAGAAGGACAGAGAACAAATTATAATTTAATCACATTTTCGATATTGGATTTTTAATTTTAACCTATTTTAGCTTCTTCAACTCAAGTAATTATCCCATTAATAATAATAGTCGGCAATTTCCTATAACAATAAGACAGTATCAGAACCTTTAGCAGGGCCAAAATAGATTGTAGCAATGCCTTACCAATGGCCCATAGGTTCAAATTAGTTATAAATATATTTTTAATATATGAGAGATGAGAGAGCAGATGAGATTTTTTGGTACAAAATCGATCTTAGTATAGAATATAAGCAGATAGTATAGAAGGTTATATAGGCCTGAAGGAAATTCCACTGGTAGAATTTTCGATATAATAAATAAACCAGTTCCTCAATCATTTAAACCAATTAAAATTAATCCTTATCAAATTTTCCTTTCTTCGACCGCTTTTAAGATATTTCTTTATTTAAAATTTTTTAAACTATTCAAATTTATAAGTTTTTTATAAATTCGAAATCCATGTTAATTTAAATAAATCCATGTCATCGAAAGAAATTTGATTATTTTATTGCTATTTTCGAATTTTTTATTTTTATAATATTTTTACAAAGGAATATAAAAATCCTTTCGTTTTAATATCGAAACTTATCGAATCGCTTTTTCTTATCAATGTTTGCTTACGATAATTCAAATTTCTTATGAAATTTATTCATTTAATTTGTCCAATAAAATCGATAATCAATCATTTTTATCAATCATGAAAAAAGCCTTTTAACTTAATGAGCTTTTTTACAAAAAATATTTACAGTAGAAGCTATACAAAATCAAAGAGTTATAGAGAAAGAGTTTTATCTAATAATTTATCTAAACCGAGCCAGCAAAATTCCTTCAAATAACAAGATAGTGCGAAATAAAGTAATCTTTCTTTGGATAGTAAGAGCCAAAACTGCTAAACCACATCCACACAAGACAGGCAGGTTATGGTACCATATATTGGTATCTTTAAACTAAAAAAAAGAATAACAGAAATTATAAATCCATAATATAAAAAAGCAGACAAAAGGAAAAAAAAAGGAAAAAAAGTATTAATAGTAGGTAACAAGAGATTTACAAACTATAATATATTTAAAATTTAGTTCACTAGAATAAAATTATATTTTCAATAAGCCTATAATTATTTTAATTAAAGGATATTATAAATAAATATTATTCTGAAAATTTTTGACGGAGCTTGAACCACATCAAATATTAGGCATGCTTCTAGGCCCAATAACGAACCGAATGAGAAGATCTTGATTCAGTTAGGATTAATAGTCCAATTTTGTGACTCCATTGGAAATTACAGATACTCCAACTTCAATAATTTCAATCCTTTCTATATCGTTATGCGAGCTGAGCTTAAGATTGCAATATTAGTTACAACCAATTTTGTGAACCTATAAAATATTAATAAAATCTGAATTTAGTACGCTTCAGAAGCTCTGTAGTATTTCAATATGCTTAATAAATTTCTCAAGCCTAAGGTAAGATAAAATTTGCCAGGAATCAGGTGTATTGTGAAATGGCCCCGTTTTGAATTCGGCCAACTATACCGCCAGATGATAAAAAAAAAGAGATGGGATGAATAGAACCCAATAGAACTGGAAAGTAGCAATCTTCAAAAGCAGTTACTGATAAAAAGCTCTTTAAGATAAGCTTATTTTAATTTATTTCAACACACTCAAAATCTATTTTTATCCAATTTAGTATTTTTTGATTCCAAAAATTACTATTTCTAATAAAATTTCCTAAAATTTATACATGGAATAAGCTTTCAAGCTGAAAATTTAGGCATGTTAATTCAAGTTTATGCAGGCGATGAAGTAATTTAATAACGAGAAGATAGACTCTGAATGTTTGCTTCAGCCTTCACTATGCCTTCAATGTTGTGATGATTTTCCAGTCTATTTGATTGATTGATGAAAAATGCTCATTCACTTGTAATTTATTTTATTTTTTAAGGAAAAAATTATTTTTATTTTTCACTTTTACACTTTTTTTACAAAATTCACTTTTATAGAAAATGGTAAATTTTAATTTGCATCTTTTATACTATTTCTTATATATACTATAAGAAATACTAAACTATCTCTTATACTATACTATTTATACTATTTCTATATTTCTTTTATCGCTTATTTGAGGTTTATTTTTTATAATTTATTAGCTTTTTTGTTTATCAATAAAAATTAATTTTATAGGGTTTATTTGGTTCGGTTATATAATATAATAATGCTTTTGTTTTATTTTGATAATTTGTTTGTTAATTTTTATTTGTATTTATGTCTTCTTATTTTAATTTTTATATTTTTTATTATTATTTATTAGTTATTTTTATTATTTTTATGTATCATTTATTATTATAATTTGTATTTTACGTATTATTTACATTTTATTCATACATTTTTTATTCTTACGAATTTTTAAACGGAATTGCCTGCAAGTTTCCTGTAGTTAGCTAATTTTCCTTTAATTATATATTTTATGCATTTATCTAATTAATCGCAAATTGTTGTTTAGCCACATTCTCATGAAATGAATAATCTAGTAGAAATATTTCTTTTTTTTTAAAATTATTTCGTGTTTTTTCTGACATTTTTAAAAACATTTAAAAAAAAATATTTTATCGATGATTTGTTCAGTTTTTTATTCGCTTTTTTTATTTTATAGATAGTGATAGTGATAGTATAAGTGATGCGGTCAGCAGTGGTGTTTTGAAATTGGTTTGTGATTTTTTTTTATTCAAGAGAAATCATTAATAAAAAAAATCATTCATTCAAAATCATTAAAATCATTTATCAGAATTCTATTTAATCATTCATTAACGGTTGTATTTTAAGAGACATATGGATGATTAGAGTTTTTCATTCATAGTGATAATACTTTTACTTGATTATAACTTATTATGGTTTCATGTTAGTGAAATATTGTATTTGAATTATAATTATAAATTTTTTTTGTACCATAATAGCGAACTAATTATGCTAAATTTATAAAATTTGTAAAATGTTGGCCGAATTTGCTAATTTTGGAGGGCCATTTGCTTCATCTTCCATTCTGATAACATTTGAAATGGATTTGTAAAACTTCTTCAGAAAGTCGCTGAATCCAGGTTTAATTTTATTAACTAAACCTTTTATAATCTGCTTAGTCCGAGGTTTGACATAATTTTGGTTTTAAGAAAGTTATTACCACTCATTTTTCGCTCGGTTTTTGGGATTCTTCCAATAAATTTTTAATGAATGTGCAATTTATTCATTGCTTATTTGATGCTGGAGAAGACGAAATTTTCCATCGATATTGAAATGATAAATTACGCAACTGAAAGCAATTTGAAGTTAGAATTTTACTTCACTACTAATTCATCAAATGAAATTCAGTAAAATTTAATTTTAACTCATTTATTCCCTTTTTTGATATATTCAAAGCCACTTTTAATTATTGTTTTAGATTGTTTTGTAAATATTTCAGTAAATATTTTGTCATACTGCAAATTATTTCTCCATACTTTTTAATTTTTTGCTATCTTATTTGTATAATTTTAAATAGTGGATAGTGAAGCTTTACGATAATCTTTTTGTAAGATGATAGCCTTGAGGCAAATTTGTAGGCGATAAACTTTTCGCCAGACAGTCGTTTAAAAGCAAATTTCTAGGTATTTATAATATAAATGAATTGAAATAACTGGTGGAATTGAAATAAAATATGAAAATGAAGAGATTTTTATTTCTAATGCTAACATTTACTATCAAATGTGAAATGCAAATAAAAATAATCTTAGAATGATGGCAAATAAATATTTCTAACAAATTTTTAAAACATCTTCTCAGCAATTCCATTTGAGAATTATTAATATTTTACAAAAATTATTTAATGGCTTAAGATTTCGATTCGACAGTGAAAAAATTGGATTAAAATTGGTTTTTCTAGCGATTAAATTCAGTTTTAAAATTTCAGTAGTTTCGGTTAAAATTTCCTGTCAGAAATTGAATTCCGCTTTTTTATTAGGGAAATAATTGGGATTCTTATAAAATGATCGAAATGCTTAATTTTTTAATTTTTCGCTTTGCCTTAAATTTATTTTAAATTCTATTCTATTTCAAATCTATCAGTTGTTTTCAATATTTATAAATTCCAGTGCTCTGCAAATCTTCCGCAACAATGGATTTTCTTGCAGAGACCGTGAGGGTTTTACGGAATGTTATATAGATTTGACGCTGATGGTACTCGTATTTCCATGAAAAAGCAACAGTTATAATTTAAATTGTAAAATAGAATAGGCAGAATTAATGCTTCCTCTTCCTTTTCAATCAAGGATTCGATTAAAATTGGCAATTAATGACGAAAACGAGAAAAAAATAAATTTTTATTCTACAATTGTTTTTTTGCAAAAATTAAAGAAATTAATAGAATAAAAATGCAAATTAATTCTGATATAGCACCATTGGTTGAGTTATATTTTGTTGATTCGTGTAAGGTCGATCATGCATGTAACATGATATCGATTCCTCCTCCTTGATAAGAATAAATGTAAAAATGGAATGAAAATTGGATGACTCACCATTGGTACTTCTATCTAGCGTTTTCTGATAAAATTTGAATAGTGAAAGATTTCTGGTTGTGGATAAATTACTGTAATTTAGTTATTATTGTAATTATTACTCTAACAAAATTCCAAGGTAAAGTTTGATTCTTTTTCCACCAAAAAACAATGATTTTATGTGCAGAAATAGATAATCTAATATTTATTCTTGTTTTCAAGAGGTACATCCTAAAATTATGAGGTATTCGGGATAAGTTAATCATTTTCATGCTGATCATTTTTTTCTTTTTCTCCAAATAACATTTAGCATTTCTGATTCAGCTGGTTCCACTATTACGATTAGGATGATATCATTTTATCACAGAATCTCCTGAGGATAAAAGCATAAATATGTCCTCAGCATTTGCTGACGTTTTTAATCCCTATAGGAATAAAAATCTATGAATTGTTTGATAATTTTTAATAAATATTTTTGCTTTTAATAAAATATCAAAAATGAATTATTTAAATTCTCTGAAAATTTTGGCTATTTTTGCGAAAAATTATTATTCATTTATATTCATATTTTCATATATATTTTTTTTCATATTCATATTCTATGAAAATTTTTTGCGTGAAAAGCAAATTTAAATCAATAATATTTTTTTATTTTATATTTTATATTTTTGAGACTTTCTATTACAGTAAATCCTTCAAATATATATATATATATATATATTTACTTATTTATTTTAATAAAGTGTCAGTTGCTTTTTTTATATTTGAATCTTTTTTTATGTTTCCATCTAAGCTATCTTAAAATTTGCCCATAATCGAGATGCGTTTACTCCTATTTGAATCCATTCATTTCTTGCTAGGCAGATAAATCGACTGGCAAACGAAAGCTGTGCAAATAATAAGAAACACGCTGGAATATTTTCCTTTTATCTTTTAAGAAATCGCAAAAGTAATTTGAAAAATGATTGTGGAATGACACACACCATTTGAATATTTGAAAAAGTGTATATGATTTCATTTGTTGATCAAATTCAAAAATAAAAAAAAAAAGCAAATTTTCCATATTTCTAAAAAAATTTTGACTATCATCAATTCCTAGCAGGAGCAAATCTATTCTTCAAAAAATGGAATGCGGGCGACTCACGTGTATTTCTATCGCCAAGGGGCTCCCTGGCATAGTAGTATCTAGTCCGATAAGCCGGCAGAGCGAGTCTAACTGGCAATGGTGAGTGCTCTTCAAAAAAAAATACTATCAGTTATAAAATGGTCGCATTAGAAAATATAAAGAGAAAAATTCTCAGAAAATTAAGAATTGCAACAGACACAAAGAAAGCAATATTTCGGATTCAGAGATAGGTTATAGGCTAAGAATCTAAAGCTTTTCAATCTTTAAAACAGGTAAATTTAAGACTAGCAACTTCCAAAGGGAAAATAGCCGAGTAAATAGATTATAACTGATTGAAAAAACTGGATGGTGCTAGCGACTTCTGTTGCCAAATGCTTGCTGGTTTTCCGAAAATTCAGTTAGTTCTAGCAGTTAGTAATGTGAGGTAAGAAAGAAATGCTGGGCACTTATCACTTATTTCATTTATTTACTTATGAGAGACTTAAGAAGTACAAACGTTTAAAGATTATCGTTAAGAAAGCATAATCAAATCAGAAACGAACGGAATAGACCGACGCCAATTGATATCAGAAATAAAAAACTTTTGCCAGCAGCACGAACTTCGTTATCATGCAAAAAAAACCAGTGTGAAAAGTGATAACACGTTTAAAGCCAAAAATTTGGAAAAACCGATCACGAGAACTAAATTTTTATTTCAAATAAAATATGAATAACATTTCATTATTAAACCGAATTATTTATACCTATTTCAAAAATAGCTTTCAACATTTGCTATTGAAAGGCTATTTTTAATCTTTGTATTTTTATATTATATTATAATGTTATTATTTTATAATTTATTACTTATTATTCGTTATCAACGAATCGGAAAAGTTTTTTTTTCTTTTTCCCTTCTCAAAATTTTTTTTTTATTTTCAGATTTCTTCTTTTAAATTTCATTTAATTATTTTATTCTCTGTCTTTGACAGGAGTAAACCTGTCATATGTCAAAAACCCGGGTGGCTGTTAGGGACTTACGTGTCTCTATCGTGGAATGGTCAAGTATCTTTGACACGACGTCCGCGTCTCCCGACACGCAAGTTCTAACCCGGTGGTACATGCGGCAAATAATCAGGGCGTAATAATAGTGATAATAATAATAATGATAATAATAATAATAAGATTCCAAGGTACAAATATACAATTTGCTCGCGAACCGAGATAAGCACTCAAAATCCGTCAAGGAAGGCGAGAAGCTATCCGCTAACATTTTGTAAGCGCGGTAAGATGCTGGTTGTAGCTATTTGGAACAAATCAGATGAGAAAGCTTATGGATGTTGTAAGCCAAACGATCACTGCCCACACCCTCTCTAAATACTTCGTGAATGTGATTTGTTTGTCGGAGGTCCGTCTTTTTCATATCAGTTCTCGAGTAATTAATTATTAAACACGGTCCCAAACAAAAATATTGGCTGTGATGTTTTGGATAACTCGAGGCAAAATGGCTCAGCGATTGTTTGAAAAAGCTCGATCCGCTCTGATCGAATAGAAGCCAGTAAATGACTGAATGGCCTATGCGCTTTCAAGGGAAAGTTCAGCAATATTTCGGTCATCATTGTATATGCTCAAACTTTATCCGCAGATGACTGTGATAATGATAAGTTCTATGCGGAACTGTTAACAGCATCCCTACTGAGAAATGATTATAAACGGGGTCATAAACGAGGAAGACTGGAATGCGAGCATAGATCATGATGTTGTTGAACTCGGTAATTGGTAAATATGACGTCGGGGTCCAGTGCGCCAATGGAGAACGCCTTCTTCGTTATGAAGAGCATGAACTTTTTGTTACTAATACATACTTACAGAATTGGTGAAAACATCTAGTCACATTGAACTATCCGAATAACCAATAGACTACATATTCCAATCAGATTAACTAAATATTGGTCACTCACCGCTGGAAGAGTTTTTAGTCGTTCTTATCGGACGCTGAAACTGGTATCACCATGGATTAGATCATATTATGGTTCGAACCAAGATTCGTATGAAATTGACAAGTCGTAAGAAATAACGTATCCCAAGATCTTTCAATTATTTCAAATTAAAGGAAATGGGAGCAATAAACGCATTTCAAACCATATTATTGGAACATCTCAGTATAGTGAACGACAATGAGATCTTTGGAATGGTGAATGAATACTGGTCTCATCTAAAGAAAAAAGAAAAAAATTAGCCACGTCCACATAGAGTATAGTAGTAGGAAGTCCACTAGTATGGTGTCGCAATCAACTGTCCAGTTGTCTGAAAAAGCTGCTAATGCGAATATCAAGAGATCCTATCTAACTGTCTGGTTCTTCGAAGAATTACAACGAAAATAGCACGCCGCTATTCTAATAGAAATCGTTATTGGAGCGAAATGGCCTTGAGAATGAAAATGGCAACTGGATAGGTGATAATAGGATACTGTTTCGCCTTCTATACAAAGTAACTATAAGAAAGGGTCAGTGAAATGATATATTAATAGGGTAACTATTAAAACCGTTAAGGTTGCCGCAGAAGATAGAAAGAATTTTTTGAGGCCAAAATTAATTACGATGTATCATGTATCTGTTGTGCCGAATATAACTGATCCACCCATCGAGCCTTACGTTTGCAACCGTGAACCACCAACAGAAGAGGAAATAATCCATAAACTTAAGACCAATAAAACTCCTGGAGAAGATGGTCTCTTCAAACTCTTCAAATGTTGTCCATCATCATCACTCACCTTCAACAAATTTATTCTCTCGTATGGCAAAAGAAAATAATACCAGAATATTGGTGGAAAGCAATTCTGCTTCCCATTTCTAAGAAAGGTGATAAATCGTACTATGACAATTACCGAGGAATCAGCCTACTGTACATCTTCGGAAAATTTTTCGCTTCCCCTTTTGCTAAATAGACACATGACAACACGAGATAGCAGAATGCGTCCTAACCAGCTGGATTCCAGATAACCAGATATTCACGCTAAGGGTTATTTGATAGAGCAGCGCTCTTGAATGTGATGGAATTTGACGGTGTCCCAAGAAGATCATTCGGCTCATACAGGCATTTTATCAGCATATTCTGGCGCAGGGTATATGGGGAACTGACAGACTCCCTCGAAATAAGAATTGTAGAATCCTTTTTGCTGACAGTTATAAAGAAATGCAAATAATATTAAGCAATGTGTCAACAACTGCAGTAAGAACTGTACTCAAAACCAATGTAAATAAAACGAAAATGTTTTCGTCTTATATAAATATGATGATAACATACCTATTTTTATCAATTCATTGCCGGTTGAGGAAGAGTTTGACTTTAAATAGCTTGGATCCAGTCTAATCCCAAATGGCCAGACAAAAGATGAAATTATAACTCGAATAAGCTAGAAAACAGAAATATTTTTTTCCGGCCGATGAAACTTTTATGAAACCGTCGCAAAATCACCATAAAGACAAAAAATCCGCGTATAGCTGCTGAAAGTAGAAGATATTAAGAAGCTAACATCTAAAATATATTTTACGGATCCGTCGAGCGGACGGATAAAATACAGATCGCGTATGATTGTATCCATCTTTGCTCAAATATCACCTGTATTAATAATGTTATCACAGAGTATTGCCTTCGCTGGTTAGGGCATTTTCTCCGTTGTCCAATACAGGAGTTGACGCATATTTCTCGAACCCTATAATGGCTGGCGTCAAGAGCGAGGAGGGCCAGTCAAGACCTGGATTGATACAGTTATGAGAGAACGTATAGAAGGACCAGCTATATATAGACTTAGACGATGGAAAAAAGAATGACTTCTTTTACTATTAGTAATGAAATCGGGCCGAGCAGCTTGGAGACATCTTCCTGCCAGCGGAGCCAGTCTAACCAGTATTGGTGAGAACTGTTAGAAAAAGCAGAAGAATTTCGAAGTTGATCCACACTGTTAAATTTAGTTGAATAAAATGGCCCTCTGAATCGATGCAAAATTTTATATTAATGTTATAGAAATTCCTTTGAAAATCTCTTAACATTAGAACACGATTCTTGACCAATTATTACTACCTTCTAGCAGTATAAGCTTCTTCTGGTTTGTTCCACTGATTAACAAAATATGCCCTAATCATTATTCACTTCTGAATCGGCGATAACTTAATGCAGTTTTTAGATCATTAGAAAATAATGAAAATAATGAAAATAATGAAAGTTTTTTAAAGTTTAAAGTTTTTTTGAAGCTGAATAATCAGCTTAAAATCTCCTTCTAACAACCAAATGGGTTCCACATATCACAATGCTGCTGGACTTTTTTTCAAGAAAGTCATTTGATGATTTAAAGTTGATTTAAAGTTAGAACGGATCGGATCTTCAGGATCACCGAAATTTGATTGGTTTTCATTGGCTACTTTTTGAAAAATAGAAATCCAGGAATGGAACCTGTGATGGTCTAGACACAAGTGAGGTACCACGAATCACTATTGATTGTTGATTGCACTTGAGCATTACGCATTTTAAAACATAATAAACATTTTTGTTGTAATTTTTGCAGCCAAATTTCTTAAAATTTCCCAACGAAATTTCATAAATTTTTCTTGCATTCATTAGTTTCTTGTCGTGTAATATTATTATGGTGCAACTATCTTACATGAAAACGACAGAACCCATTCATTCTTCATCGATTTCTCGCTTCATATGCTGCTGCAACTAATTTGCAAGTGTCTTTAATGATTAGATTTATTTAGGATTGATTATACGAGTCTTCAATATCTTCAGAAATTAAAGGATGGATTGAACAAAGCCAAGAAAGCCCATTTCATTCATTTCATATCATTTAAATAAAATTTTGCAAAAATGAGCAGAAATCTTCTGAGTCTCTCTTTTTCCCTTAATTGATAGATGATTGGCTATATTCATAAAAAGCCTCGGAAGAAAAAAAGACCCCCACGAAGACTATTAAATGACGATGCATCATGGAAATAATTAATAATTAATATATTTTATTTTCTTTCGTCATCTGACAAAATAGATGGCTTTTTGAGTTGGCAAATTCATTCCACGATGTATTTGAAACATTTGGCTGAGGGTGATTCCTTGATAGGAGCGAATTTCTCACTAAGCCATGTTTGGGGACTTACGCACCGTTAACTGATATGCTTTCATTAAATATGCAGTTAATTTTAGTAAATTTTTAAAGATCTGCCATGGAATCGGATTTATCCACTATTTGATTACTAAGTTTCATTTGTTTTGCTAAAATATTTTGAATTTCAACAATAACGATTTTTGCATATACTGGAAAATCCATATTTCGCAAGTTAAAATTAAAGAAAATCAATGATAATTAATCATTTTTTGCGTAAATATATGATAATAATGCCTTCATATCGCAATTCACTGTATAATAATTATGCTTTGAAAAGAAAGTGGATAAGTTTGTACAGGTTTACTTTATTTTACTTCCTAAAAAATTAGGCAACGAAGATGAAATTATCCAGAATGTGCGACAAAATGCCTGAGGGGCGTGCCTTGCCATATCCAAGGCAAATCAATAGCAAACCAAAGAACCATGAAAGCCAATAGCTCAAAGCCTTCTTCGATATGCATTCAATTTTTATAGTCATTATATTTCTTTTCGTGCTTTTTGCCAATCGCTTCTGTTTTCTGTTGAGAATTTCATTTTATTTTCCATAAATCTATGAATAAAATTCCTAAAAATTACCTTGTATGGTAGCACTTTACTTAGTTATTTTTATCATTATTCCCACCATTGTTGATTAATGCTATCATTATTATTATCATTATCATTATTATTAGAAATAAATCTCTAAACGGATAAATTTTACTTGATAAGAAAAAAATTGTATGAAAATATTATAGCTGATCGTTAAATTCGCTAATATTTTGAGATTTTTTTAAACATCAAGTAGGAATCATTCTTATTATTTGCTTTATAAATATATTTGCAAGCGATTCGAAAAAACTGATAAGCGAATATCTGCCTTGAAAGAAATTTATTAGAATTTGAGAAAGAAAACGCTAGAAAAATGCCAAAATTTCTCGAAATAAATTCCTCTGATATCCGATTAACTCCATTTTTTATATGCTAAAATTTATTTTTCTAAAGATTTATCCATCAAATTCCCATTTCGCTTATAATTTATCAAACATTTTTGCCAGTGAATTTTCCCATCATTCGATGCCTTCAATATTACCTAACATACCTTCTTTCATACTTTTTTTCCCACATTTTGTGAATTTTAAGGGATTTTTCATTTTGATTTCTAAGCATTCCATTTTCCAGTCAGTTATTTTTCATTTATTACTGAACATCGCCAATAATAAATATTTCGAGATAAATGAATACCTTTTTCTCGTGATATTCGCGTGATGAGGTTGGTTCTCATTTGAAAGTCATTATATTGTACTTCATTAAAAGAACTTCATAAGTTTAGAGTCAATAGTATTCATTATTCTACGAAACGCGGCTTAAGCTACGCAAAACCATATTGAACAAGAAACCAGAGTAAGGACTTGAAGCCCTTCAGCTTTCAGGCAAAGCAAAGTTTAAGGGGTTGCGATTTCGACTTTTGATCAACAGATCCAATTTTAAATGCGGATATATATTAAAGAAGGCGAATTAAAATGGGCAAAAAATGTGGATGTTTATTAAAATGGCGATTGAAATAGTTACAAATCGCCTAAAAGAAGGATTAGAAGGACTTTCCTTATTTTTGCGATTACCTTAATGTTATAAATTTTGAAATTATTTTAAGCAAAAAGATTTTTGTCTACAAATTTGGCTATTTTGTGCTAAACCTAAGAGTTTAGGTACAAAAAAACATATTTTTTATAAATCTCAATTTGCAAAAGTTTTATAATTTGAAGAAACTAAATAATTAGCATTTGCTCGTAATAAAAGAACATTCATGGTTTGAAAAAAAACCAATTTTCTCTCCTACTGTTAAAAAATAACTAATTCGGACCATAAATTTTATTCCATTTAATTCATGCCTCTTGAAACGAATATTCCTTATTTTCTGCTTTGCTGTTTTTATTGGTACTTCATTCTATTTTGGAAACAGGGCAGCCGAGTGATTTTTGTTCAAACTGTGGAGTCATCGGAATGTCTCTGATAGTAAATCTATTATCAATTCTATCACTAAGTCACTCGACAAAAAATTCTTAACAACATCGAAGTGAGTCTGATCAAAAATGATAAGCGCCAACCACTTATTTGCTATTTTATATTCTAATTGCACATCTCAAATATTTGTTTTACCAGGCATCTAATTTTTTTATAAAAGTTTTAAGCATTTTTAAAATTTTGGTGATTATTTCATTCTCCTTCTACAATCAGTCATTTCCTACGGTATGAATGCTATTATGATGGATTTTAACTCCATAAATAGCTAAAAAGCATAAGTGGGATTAATAGAGCATTGAGATAAACCGCTGACAAAGAATTTAATGAGATTGCAAATTTCATCTCGCCATTCTTTTTTTTTTTAAGATATTGAGAAATGATGCTCTAAGCTTATTGTGCATCATTATTCCTGATATTTAATTTGACTTATGAGGAAAGAAAGGAAATATGTCGAAAAGTGAGTCAATTTTATGAATTATCAAATACAGTGAACAACCTAAAATGTGCTATCTACCTTAAATATCTTCCAAAAATTTAAGTTTTCTACAATCGACGGAACCCAAACCTACCGAAATTGTTGAATAGCGCTAATGCAACTTAAATTATGGCAAAATTCTTTGTCTGCTTGAATCAGTTTAAAATTCCATACTGCTTCTTTGCTTTAGTGCTATAAAACCAAAGATTTTTAGCAAAGTTTCTTATTATTTATTTGTGGCTAATTTTCATATGTTGCTACCAGTTAATTAGAGTATATTAATATTAAATATATTATATATTAAATAAATTAAATTATAATATTCCAAGAAAATTTTAATCTAAATTTATTCCCAGTAAATATTTATTTTTATTAATTAATTTAATTACTTTTTCCAAAATTTTATTCATAAAATTTCGAATAATTTTAATAAATTTTTTAAAATAAATGAAAATTAAGAAAGAATTAAAAGAATAGGCCTTCATTATGTTATAAACTTCTCTTATAAGAAAAATATGAATATTTGGTTTTATTAGACGCTTGTTATTTTTCAAACTCATTAATGCTATATTCCTTTTCTTCTGATTATTATTGGCAAGACTGCATCGCTGGCGATAATGGTAAGCTTCCAAGCTATGCGATCCAAGGCCAAGTACTGCCAGAAAAAAGGATTGATAAGCAAAAGTGTTCGTAAGAGCAGTGTCGTATCATTTGTTCATTAGAAATATTGGATCTTCTTATGTTGTTTTCCATGTTCTTTAACTTCATTTTCAGTTTTAAAAGGAAATTTAATCATATTATTTATGGGAATCTTATTGATAGGGTCAGTGTTAGAGGATTTTTAATTTCCTTTTTTCCTCATTTTTTCCTATTTCCTATTACTGTTTTCGACTTATTGCTACTAGCTGGAGTCATAAATTATGCACTTCCTGTTTTATAAATAAGGAAATAAAGTAAAAAGATTTCTACAGTGCTATAAGCTCAAGCTAGTAGTCCTAGATTAAATCATTTTTATTTTCATCTGAGCAAATATCTATTTGTTAATAATTCTTTAATATATTGTATTTTGTCATTCTATTATGTTTGATAAAACTGATATGATATGTTCCACATAAATTAATAATATGTTCAACAAAATATAGAATTGCATATTAGGCTAAAATATCTCATCAAGCCTTTTATATTGAATTGCTATCATATGGTTGGTTCCACAATAGATTAGAGATATTATTCTGCACATTTCCTATTTTTTATAAGAAAGCAGAGCCAAATATTTTTTCTAATAATTCTAAATAATTTAATATATTCTAATAATAATAATTTTAATAATTTAATAATAAAATTCTAATAATCTTTTTTCCGTTAAAATTATTTCCTAAAATTTTTATTAATGACACAATCACTCTATTTCTAATTTTTGGCCACATTCAATATATATTTTCCATTAGCATTTGGATTTAAATCTCATATTATACCAATTACGAAAAACCTAAATTCATTTCGTAAAGTAAGGTTCGAATACAATCGTTGAAAACTTGGAAATCATGAAACTACTCATCGTTTCTGTTAATTTTATTTCATTGTAAGTTCATTGTAAATTCTTATTTAATTCTAAATTTTTCTATTTTTTTCACCTGTTTTTTATCATTTATTTCTATATTTTTTTTGTATTATCTTTGTAGTTAATTATTATTAATTATTGTTTTAATATTGCTTCAATAAACTGTAATAATCGCTATAAAAAATTTTAAGATATTTCTGAGAGAAACAAAATGCCTTAAAGATTGATAAATTGTTTGCGAATATGCAGAATTAAAATAAGATGCAATGAATCGCATAGAATTTACATCTCACGAGATTTAATTCCTTATGTTTCTCTTAGATTATTCATTTTCTGCTTTGAATAATAATCTCGCAAATAGTACGTTGCCAATAACAGTGATAGCGATAAAGATGATAATAAGACTCCAAAGAAGTGACCCATTAGAAATAGTTAGATTAGTGGCTTTTTGTGATTAGACTAACGCGGCTGGATATTTGTAGTTTTTACTGAGGAGCGATTATGCCACCATTTTTTAATGGCAAATTTACTCCAGCCACGAAGATCGGGACCTATTCTCGATACAGATCGAAGCAATTCGTATAATTCGAGCACATCTACCTCCTATATTTGCTATCTAGAGACATAAGGTCAATTCAGAAGCTGATATTCTTTAATATATCATAAAAATGAGATAAAGAGAAATAGGATTTTTGACATTTTTGACTTTTTTATAATAGAATACCCTCCGAATCGTTTCAAATCCACTATGTGTGTTAATTGTGAAATATCTCTAATGATTTAGTTTCATTCCCTTGTCTTTTCAAATAAATTTGATCTATTCAATCGGTTTTCTTTTAAACGTCAAAATTTTTCACAACTAAAGCCATTTAGTGAAATAGGAATCGCAAATCTGAGTTACTTCGAGGTTTTTTTATGTATAAAATATTATTAAATTACTGAAAAGCTGAATTATTTGGTATCAAAAATATTATAAAGTTTTCTGAAATTCTGATAATATTTTCAATTTATTAAATCAATTTTGTGCAGTTTAATATTTTTTGCTACATTTTTAAATCAAATTAAAAAAATGGTTTAGTATTAAATGATCAAATTCATTATTAATAAAACTTTTTGTGGCCAATTGTAGCAAAAATTATCAGCCAAGGCGCAATTAGATTAATTGAGTGTTACGGTCGCAATTCTCAATCATTGTGGCTAAAATGCATTTTATCAAATTTGGATCTTTGCCGACATTTTTTTGAATTTCGCTCAATTAAAAGTTTGAAAAGTTTCAAAAGAAGAAGAAAGAAACTCTTTGAACTTCAGTTAATTCATGCTAATTGCAATTTCAGTCGAATATTTTAATTTATTCTGTCAAATATCTTTATTTTTAATTTTTCAACTTCTATTGGATCAAAAACTTTGTGACCAACTTTGGCAGCGCACATTTTTATTGTCAAAATTAAGTTGGTTGATATGTCACACATCGCTCTGCTCGCCAATGTCTTTAAGTACTTTTTGTATCATTTTTTCTTTAACCTAATTCCACGATGAATATATATCGCTTAGAATATCGTTACTAGTATTCTGGTTCGGCTTACGCTTCTAACAAGGATTATTTTCTATGAGGAAATATTGTTAATTGTAAAAAATCGGGTTGTACTTGCATCCATTGTATTCCTCATCTTCAAACGACTTTTTGGCCAAAATTCTTAGCCAGTTAATAGCCAGTAGAGCGAATCCAAGTAGAAATAGCTAATAAGCAGACTAATTTTCTAACGATCCCTTTCTGGCAATCAAAAGATGAATCAGAAAAAAAAATTAAACTATAGCCATTTGCTTGATTATTTTGATTTTATCAAATTCATGAAAAGAATAATAAATGAAATGATGATTCTCACATAGAAAAGGTAATAAAAATTTAATTTCAAGTCAAAAGTAGTAAATTTTATGAGCCGCAGACTCACTACTCACTTTTTTCTTTGTGGATTCATAAGTTCTAATTAGGATTCTCCAGTCTAAGCTGCTTGTCGGGTCAACTAAATTCTACTGTGGAATCGCTTGGAGATAGAAATACGGATGAGGGGCCAGAATCAACTATATTTTTGATTAAATAGAAAGGTTTACTGCCGAGAATCTCGCCTGAGCACTGGCGCTTCGAAAGTGGCAATCCTCTAAATTCCACCATTTTATTTGATTGAATTTGTTTTGTTAATTTCGTTTTAGTCCAATTTCATTGTGTTGGCAGCACTATTTTTAGATAAAATTAAATTAAAATGGGAGAATTCTGTCACATGTCGCTTAATATTAGTAGTTGGCACTAACTATTTATCGATAAACATACTCCAAACATTTCTGCCGGGGACTTACTTCAGAATAGAGCTACGTGTGGATGTTCAATATCAACATGATAGGTTCATTTATTTCTGCTAAGGCAAAATCAACGAATCGTGTTGCTTGCATTGATAATCTAAATAATTGTCTCTATCTTCGCTCAATCGTTTTTAAATTATTTTTTATTGTAATTCGTTTATAACGAATTATTCATAAATATTTCAGCTATTTTTTCAATTTTTTGCATCATAAATATTCATTTTCTCAAGCAGTTTTTTTTTAAAGAAGTCGCTATAAATCAGTAAATGGTTGATTTCTCGATTCAACAATTTTTCAACAATATAGAAAGAAATGACCGAAATCGATAAGCAAAGTGTCTTCAAAATAATAATGCAAAAACTAATAATCGCAGTTTTCAATCTCAAATTCGTTCGATTAACTTATTCAAGTCATGAACCATCAGATTTGGATTACGCCGCTGTATAAAATTGGAGCGAACAGCAGATTAATCTTTTTATCTAAGCATTCTGTAGCCGAAAGCCAATATATATCGTTTTTGGTCTTTTCTCCTTTTTTGAATACTTAACGTTTTTGGTTCTGTTGACTTTACTGTCTTTTCAAGATGAATCGCCAAGAGCCATTTGATTATAAACGTACGAGTAGATTAGTAGTTGGCACTAACTATTTGTCGATAAACATACTCCAAACATTTCTGCCGGGGACTTACTTGAGAATAGAGCTATGTGTGGATCTTCAATATCAACATGATAGGTTCATTTATTTCTGCTAAGGCAAAATCAACGAATCGTGTTGCTTGCATTGATAATCTAAATAATTGTCTCTATCTTCGCCCAATCGTTTTTAAATTATTTTTTATTATAATATTATTTTTTCGTTGATCTTCCTTCATGACAGGTTTTTCTTCGCAAAAATAAAGGAAACTCATCAAGTAGCGTGACTAACGTATCATTCGATTATCCTCGCATGGATGATAATGGATGATCATCATTACAGCTATTACCTAGCATTTTTTTCTTGGATTTTTCATTCACTTTCCTGAATATGAAACGTTGTAATTATCGAATTCATTTAAAATAATAATAATAGGTTTTGAATAGTAAAACATTAAATAATTATACCCTTGTGCGATATTGGTTCAGTTGGATGTGATGAACATTCCATTTTGATACTGGGAAGTTTATTTATTACTTTACTAAAGTAGTGGAGTAGAATGGCTCAATGGATTGTTCTCGCTGTAAAAAAATGCCGGAATATTAGTTATGTTCCAGTTGCGAGTAAATGAGCTCTTTAGAGTCGATTCGCTTGTATTTCTATCGCTGATTGAAAAAATGTTTTCTGGTCCTACAAATTGAGAAAGCGAACTTGGCCAGAAATAATAAAGGTTCTTTAGAAGGAAAGAAGAGGAAAAATATTCATTGGGATTCATTAATAATGAATATATTATTAAAAATTTCTTTTATTTATTGATTACGCACATATTCGTTTAATTCAGTGTATGATGGCAAAATGACAAAATTTATAATTTCAGGTAATTTTTGTGGAAAAATCGCTCTATAAATTTAAATCCACAAATAAAACTCATACAACTCATATTCTTGATTATTGGCAAAGGAGGCGGAAGAAAATTTAAAAGTGATAAAAGATAAGAAAAGATTGAGGAAAATTCGCAGCCAAAATTCATCATACATCATCGCCCTGTACATCGAATTTCTATTCGAATCCACTGTTTGAAAACGGACATATGGAAAATGATCGTCATGCAAATAACAGTTGGTTTTACGAAGAGGGTTTTAAAATTTTTTTGAACTTTCGAACACCTTATTAGGCACTAAAATAAAAGTAGCTCGCCAATTTAATATATATATATATTTGAGAGAACTCATATTACTAGTTAGACTCGCCCCTCTGGATCACTGCGCTAGACAAATGTGCTAAGGAATCCCTTGGTAGCAGAATTACAAGTGAGTCGCCAGCATCACCTAGGTTTGGACAGGTTTATTCCTGCGGAGAATAGAAGCCCAGCATCTGCACTCCCTGAGCCATTTTATTCAATATATATATATATATATATATATGCATTTTTGATGCTGCTTGGATTTTTTATTGTTTTTCAAGGACCTAATTCAAATAGGGTAGTTTAAAAGTATTGGCAAAGATAATTTTCTATAAGATTTCATCGTGGAGAATTGGATGAAAATGGCTTTCATTGATAGGCTTATCTTCATCGAATCTTTCATAAGTGTTTTTTTTCTCGATATGAAAAATCTAAATCGAAATGCTCCATTAAATTCTTAAATTCTTAAAAGCATATTGTGGACTATGCTGGCTCAACTGACGATGAATGGTAAAAGTTCTTCGACCAAAGTTCCATCATCAACAGCAAAAATTGAGTGAAGCAAGAGCTTACATGCGCCTCTATCTCAAACCGACTCTCCGTCGGAAAAGTTTCATCACAGCAGATATTGGGCATGCTATTAGAAGATAAATTATTTGGTACCAATATTGATAACACATCTATAGATAGATTAACTGCCCCTATTAAGGGCGAGGATATCTCATTGGGTTATCTACTAATTTGAAAGGCTATTGCAGCGGTTTATTCTTCCAGCATGACTAAATCTGTATTTTAAAAATCCGGGTACTGGCGACTCTTTATTTTTATTATCAAGCAATTTCCCGGCAAATTTACCTGGTTTGACTAATCAGCAAAAAAACCTTAAATAGGAATGCTAAGAACTTTTAGAAAAAATTAAAAATGAAAATGGTTAAAATTGCATTTATTTCAACGAATTTGTTGTCGAAGAAAGCCAACAAATGAAAATAATCTAAGGACAACAAAGATATTCGGAGAGAATTCTCACAAGGCGAAGGAATAAATATGCTTTAAATGTCCTTCATGTGAAAAACAAGGGACCTTTTTATCGAAAAATGAAATACGATAAAAAGGAGAGATCCATGACCTATAGGAATGTTACTGTATGAAAAAAATTAGATCATCATACAAACTCAATTAAAATTTGCAAAAGAGCATCCTCATTTATATCGCCAGCGAAGGCAACCTAATAGTAATGCAGTGGTACCAATTGTTTTCAGCTTTTTACGAGTGAATTCTCCAGCAAAATATTAAAATGGACTTGAGATCATCAAGATATTTGTTTAATTTGTTTAATTCATAAATCATACGATAAATAGGTTTCGCTAATTTTAATTCTCAAAGAAGAAAGAAAACGATGCAAAGAATCATACTTCATCATTTTCATCAAATCTATTTGCTTTTCTCAGAAGAATTTATGCGGTCTCCTTCTCCATTACCCCATCAAAAACTATCAACTTAATGTCATATGTCATATGCCATAAATGGTCAATAGTCAGCGGCCATTGTCAACTTAGTCAATAGTTTCTACCTTTAGTTTTTTTGCATCCATCAAGATTGCCATTGTTTTATAATTTTCCTATTGATAAACGGAATTTCTCCAGTGGAAATTAATGAATTTTTCATAATACAGCATATTTTGAATTTTACAAGGATTTTGAATTTTATGAGGATGCCATATCCATCTTTATTGTGGATTAAACCTATTTTACATTGATTACGCAGTTTCTAAAAATGTTTATTCGGTGGTTTAAAACGCGAAAATTCGGTAATTATAGAATCTCTTTTGCGAAATTCAGAATTTTTGCTTTGTGATTCTAATAGATATATACGGAATAAAAAAATTTCGAAAGTGAATTATGGCAATTAAATATTAAATGTTAATATTTCATAAAAATTAACTTTATCGATATTTTTTCGCATAAATTATTTAAATAAATTTTACAGCGTGCCAAATAGAATCATCAAAATCGCAGTGGTTAGCTGGCAAAACGTTTTGTTGCGATAGCCTTAAACCTTCCACTTCAGCAATATGTGGCCCTCGCGGCAATTTATCAGCTACAAAAATAATAGCAACTCCTGCTTACGAGTATGTTCTTGTTTTTTTTCCTTTTAGGAGCACTTGTTATTGATATACTGATATACTGATTAGAGAGAGCGCCTTGGAGATAGAAGTATAGGTGAGTCGCCAGTTTCAAACGGATTTTTGGACGGGTTTACTTCTATCAGGAATAGTATTTCAGCTAAATTGAACTACAATCCACTAAGCTAATCCTACTCTTTTTTTTTCGCGACAATGCCGTCTGACAAAGAGTGGTGCGCCGGCGGATTCAAAGTCTCGGTTCTCGGTGATATTTATCTCATCATTGAATCATCGACGCACCTTTGTAATATATAATGGATATATAATGAATGTTGATGAGGAATAATTAAATGCGGAAAAGCATTCGTAGTGGACATAAGTCAGTTTCTTTATTGACTGAACAAATAAATTTCTCGCGTCGCTTTTTTCGATTTTATTTTTTCTAATTTTTTTTGGTTATTCTAAGCAGCAAATCGAGCTTTTGCAAGAGGAGAGAATTACTTTATTGTAAAATTCGTTCTTTGTTTGCTTATATTTAATATATGAACGAATATAGTTTCATATATTGGAATCTTTTCTAACGAACATTCTGGCGATAGCAAAAAATGCCGCTTTGACTAACAAATTTTTTACTGAAAACGCTTTTCTTGCTATCATTTCACTTTATATTTTCATTAATATAATTGAAAGAACTCAAGCGTCTTTGATGTTTACTGTCATTAAAAGCTAAATCTATGTGCTGCTGGAATTCATTTCTATCCCCAAATGTTTAAATCCCAACTTAAGTAGTTAGCGGAGCCAGCCGATTCAAGAACGGTGAAGACCATATTTAGTGATTAGCATGATAGGCATTATATCAGTCAATTTGAATTAAATGCTTGTTTCACTTATGTAATCCTATTATATATTCAAATCTTTTTCGAAAATATTAGAAGTGGCTACACACTTTTGGAGTTAGTTGTAACTGTTAACCTTATCACTTTATTATTTACTTTTTATCACTTCATTCATCATCACACCATTATTATTTTCATTATCGTATATTTGAATGCTATAACTCTAAATTATATTTTCAAAAAAAAGTTGGAATTATCAGAAATCAGCGATCAAACGATGTCACTTTGCTTTTCATTTTATTTTCTAGCTTCGTGACTTGACGCTTCTTTTCTCGTTTTGTTAGCTCTAAAATAAATCTTTTATTGTCAGAAGAGAAGGAAAAAAAAATGATTTATGACATTATGCCTTAAATTATCAGCGGATTACAGAGATTTACATAGATTTATTGTCGCAAAAGTCGGCTTAGGATTTAGTTTACAAAAATAATTTTTAAGATTACATCCAATGGGATTTTTTATTTTTTATCAAAATAACTTATAAAATTACTTAACAATCATAAATTTTTTTGCATTCATTTATAACTTTGTAGTTTTTTTCGGTAAAAATTTTTTAAAAATAAATTCGATTTGCAAAAATTTGATCGGTTAAAATTTAAGATCAAATTAAAATAATTTTTTGATTTAATTTTTTACTTTTGTTTTTTGTCTCTTTTAAATGGGTCGGTGATTTTTATTAGTTTTTAAAATGTATTATTATAAGAATAATTCCTTTATTTTACTTTGTTATTTTAAATTAATCGAAATTACTCATTTTTTTTCTCAATGAATTGAATAAACCATTTTTAATTATTTTGAAATGTTTTCATCGAAGAAACCAGTAGCAAATTTATTGCAAGCCATTAGCACATTTATACTTTTCGGAGGTCATAGGACGATTTGCTAAATGATTTTTTTTTATTATCTTTTCCAATTTATTACATTAATTTTTACATTATTACATTATTACATAAATTAAATAAAATTCACCTATGATTAACGGCGGTAAAGATTTTTCCTGGAATTTTCCTAAAATTTTTTCGCCGATGTTCGAAGGATATTTCTCGACTAAAATCAAGCTATCGCAGATTGGATTTCTCTTCATCAATGGGAGTAATAAATCTGCCATTGGAATTGAAATTTGGGTTTTGACTAGGACTCACTTTAAATTTCTACCCCAAAGTGATTCTCTGGCGAAGTGTTCTCATCCTAATAGCCAAAAAATCAGTCCAAATCTGAAATGGTGCTTCCTCCTAGAAAAAGAAGGTACTATTCCTTAAGGAAAATTTTTGCTAAGAAAAAATAAAAAAAAAATTTGTTTCTGCTATGACCTCTATAATTTTTAAAGATTACCATTGCAGTTTCCTCAATAGAAAATAATAAAATTATCCAACCAAGGTCATCTATTTTATACATTATTTTCTCAATGGTTTTTAGTATTTTTTTGGCTGAATGGTCATATAATTTCTGTTTCTGTTTCTTATAATTTCCTTTTTGTTTATGTATTTTTTAAAATTTCTAAGACGTTCTGAAGTATCCCTAGAAATATCAAATATTCTTTCTTTGCCTTCGCCATGCCAAATGCCATATTTTTAAAAATTATCTTACTTATTACACCTCAAATAAAATCCTCTATCATACATAATTTTTTATTTTATATACAATAACGGAAAAAAACTATGAAAAACCATTTTTTTAATGGATATGAGATTATGGATTGGTTCAGAATGAATTAGTTGATAACGAAATCGATTTTCTCGATTATCGGAAAAACCATTTTTGTGCAGATTTTTGTCAAACAAACAGCTGTTCAATTTTATTATTTCCAAAAAAAATTGAGCAATTCACCCTAGCAACTTTATTTTATGTTAGTACACTATGAAGGTTTTGATTTGATAATTTGGTAAAATGGTAAATGAAATGGTGATTTCCACTTTGTTTATTCGATCTTCGAGATTATACGAAGTGAATAGCGTGAAGAAGGAAAAAAAGAGGATGTAAGAATACCAAATTTTTTTAAAATTAATAAAACAAAAGAGTAGAAAAATGCAAAAATGAGGAAAAAAAAATTTTTTTTAATGAAAGGATGGATTTGTCTCTTAAAATTGTAAATTATTACACTTAAAAGATATGTGAAGGAAGGCAAAAAAATATTTGTGATTTGCATTTTGAAAGTTGGAGAAAGTTTAATATTTTTGATACTTATTTTTTTCAAAAATGTTTACCAAATTTTTCCTTCGACAAAAAGGAAAAGAAGAAAAAAAGCTTCGTTGAAGATTTGATTTTAAACAAAGTTTTCAATTGATTGCCATTTTCAGCATCTTGGATTGGAGTTTTTTTAAAATTCTCTTCAAAAGAAGTTTTTTCTTTTTTTTTCACTTTAAGAATTTCAGCAAATTTCCGAGTTTCGATAGTTGTAACATTGTGGATGCACCAAAGTTTCATTATGATATGGATTTTGATTTACGAGCATTGAAAGCGGTGCTAAAATCAGCTGAATTTCTCGATGAATCCGGATATCAATCAGTTATTGAACGCTCGCAACATAATCAGTATGGTACTTGCTGGATGATCAACGAAGATATGAGTGATATTGATAGTGATGATATCGATGATAATTGGGGTAAGTGAATGATCTCGAGTTATCAAGAGATTGTGCCATGAATGCAAATAATTGTTTAAGGTTTTGATTTCTTTTCATTTATTTAAGAAAAATTAGACTTGAATGGAAAAATTGTAAATCAGCATAACCCTTTTATGACCTTTTATTGCACACTTTTTGAAGAAGAAATCTTTATTTATTTTTATTTACGATATAATCCTTCAAATTCTTCCTTGTTTCACCGTGAGATCTAATGAATATTTAATGTATCTTTGATATAACTGAGAAATAATTAGCTTTGTAAGCGATTTTGAAAAATTGGCCTTCATTTTGAATACTCTATTTTTGTCAAAAAAATTCATTCAATTTTGTTCACATTTGAATGATTTTATTGCCTAAAAACTAAGGAAGTTTGGAATTCGGAGAACGAAAACGGTTATCTAAAATTTTCAAATGGTTTTTTTTGGCCAAATTTTTACAATACGTGGTTTTATTCATCTCAAATCGCATTTTAATGGTCTCAGCTTCTTACCTTTCTTAGATGGGCCTCATAATTTAAAAAATAATGCAAAATTTCTCTAATTCCTAACAAAGATTCTAACATACTATTTTTTCTTTTAGACCTAAATGTATATTTAAAAGAGGTTCAAAAATCGTCAAGTTAACTTATTTTGAATGAACAGTGGGAAGACTATCCTAAATTTGAATTTCGTAAAGACTATAAGATTGCTTGTAAACCTTTGAATATGAATTTTAGGAGTACCATAGAGGTCTTCTGCCCTTTTCTTTCTTATTGTAATTTATTAACAATTTATTTTTAATTTTACCACAATTTTTCTATTTACATTTGGTAGATTTCGTTTCTATATTTCTGTAATCTTTTGTTAAATTCGGTAAAATTACAAATTTATTACAAATATGTCATTTATTGCAGGATAAAATGCCATTATTACTGGTTTATAGTACTGATTACAATCGTTTTAAATAATTGAGTTCCGGAAGAGATAACAAACATTTTCAAATTCTCTCCCTATAATAAGACTATAATAAGATTCTATTTGTGCTAGAAAAATCGGATTCGTTGTGAAAATTAAGATTAGCTGTTGCAGACGGCTTCATGGAAGTTGGGGGCCAGCGGATCAAGGTCAAAGAGATGTCCGATATTCTCGCATCGCGTTTCGCTTTCTTGTCCGGTACGTTTACTTTTTTCTCAAGTAAAATTTGTGAAAGAAAAAAAAGGAATTAAATTGTTGGGAAATAGTTCGAAAATTTCAATCGAACATCGTTAAACTTCCAAGCACTTTTGTTTTATTCCATTTCTTTTCCATATTTTTCGCAACCTTTATTTTTTAATATTGTTTAATTATTTTCCTGATTTCTGAATTTTTTCTGAACAATTTTAAAAATTACTGAATTATAGAATAAAATTGCAGAAACTGAAAAATTACTGAATAAAGTTTTAGTGGAACACTAGGCTTAGTAATACATTTAAAAAGGCTAACTATTGAATGTAAATGCAAAAAATGCCTGCAAATTATTCCGAACATGAACAATGATAAAAAATAAGAGAAAAAACCATGTTTCTGAACGAGAGAATGACGATTTTAATCGTTCCATTCGTTTTTTTATGCAAGAATTAAGAAAAAAAGTGGTAAATATTTTCGCAAAACAACCTAAATTAAAGGGTAGAAAATCGCAGATTCCCTTTAGATAATCTATATTTTACTATTTGGATTAATAGCCGACATATTCAAGGTGAAATATATTTTTCTTCGACTCCCACTTTTACTTAAATTCAAAAAAAACTAGATGAATTTTCATTGAAATTTTTTTTAAGGATTTATCCTAAGATTTTTTAATATAACAAAATTTCAAAAAATTATTAAATATACAAAATAGTTGTATTCAATTGGCGAAATTCATTCTCATATTTCAAATTCATATTTATTTGATTAATTGAAAAATTAATTATGAATTTAAAATTTTGCCCGTACAAGATTATTTTCTTGAATTTTTCGAAGTGCTATTTAAACATTAATTCAAGAAGAAATAGAAATGGCCTCAATGAAATAAAATGTTTTTCGAGATCATTAGTTATCATTAGTTATTGTAGGAGCGCGAACTAAGGACGGTCATCCAATTCTCACATTCCCTGATAGCCGTTCACAGCTGACGTTTGATGAATTCAAACTTCTCATCTCATATCTTCTTCAAATTCCACCGTGAATTTTTTGGAAATTTTTTAAGAATTATAAAAAAATAATGTCTTATTTTTTTACCGGATTGGTTTGCGATTCTAATTTTATTCAATTTTTATCATTCATTTTTTTATCATTCAATTTTTCTTCCGTATTTGCTGAAATATCTTAGCGATTTTAGCTTAGAAGAGATTCATAAAGGTTACGTTATCGTCATTGATAAAAGAATGGATAAATGGTCAAACGTACGAACACTTCTCTTCAATTTAACGGTTTGTATAATATTTGATTAATATTTTTGGAATTTTTGCATGAATTATTTTGCTTTCCGGAATAATAAAAAGTCGACAATATCCGTTTAAATTGAAAACTACATTGCTAGCAAAATATGTTCGAAAAACCACATTAATATCGAAACCTCTCTGAAATCGCATTTAAAGAAAGATTTAATTTTCAATGTGATAGAGTGGCGAATTTAAATTGGTGATTGGAAAAACCGGACGAAGTCCATCGCATATTTTAATTAAATTGCTTTGCATATTCGCAGTATTTTGGTTTTATGCAATTTTTTGATTAATTTTCCTTCGAAATATTTAAAATATGGGATGTAAAATGTTGGTTGGTTCCAGTACTACGATGAGTTATTTTCACCAAAGATCGAAGTAGAAATACAAAATAGAATAGAAATATTTTTCTGATTTCCCGCTTTTATATTCTCTCCTCGCTAACTAAGGGTACTAAAGCCGAACTGCTTGTCTTTAGCCGAAATAATATACGACTCAACTGTATCCCTATTTTTATTTAACCTAAGTTTCAATTTTAAAGTATTGCTTTCCATTCACAAAAAGTTATTCAATTATCAAAAGATTGTAATATCTCTCTAATTTAATCGAACTTAAGGTTTCGAGTTATTAAAAAAATAGAAAAGGGCGAATGAAATAGATCGATTTTGGCTGTCAGATAATTGAATGTTTACCTCTCCCTTCAGTGGTTATAGCGTAAGGTGATTCGTTGGCTGTTAGTACGGTTAGAAATTTTTATCAGAGAATTACTTGGCGATAGAAGTACAGATTTTCTAAGGAATTGTCGTGCTAATTAATTCTAACTTTTTAAATTTTCTTGTCAAAAGTGAGGGGCCAAACCATTGCGCCTATACTATCTATCCACTCAAATATCTCAGCCACTATCCACATCGGTCTGTCTGTTACGTTCCTATTTTTGCTTCCTTTTTCTTTAGTTATTTCAATTCGACCTAATTATTTGCTATAATAGCCAAATAATAACGATTCAGAGCATTTTTTTAATTTTTCTTGGAAACTAAGCCGAATCTTTTTATTTCATATTGATTTCTAGACTCAGCGGTTAGTCTGGTTTTACTAAATTTGCTTACTTAATTCTTCGTTTTTCGCTCATCAAAGCTTTCTTCATTAGCGAAAGCTTAAAGAGCTATTTTTATTTATAATTGCCATTATAATTACAATATTATTAAGATATTTTGAATTTGGTGCAACAATATGCCACAGCAAATTGTGAACATTAAAACCGGTTGCATAATTTTTCCATTATTATTGCGATGAGATGAGTTTGAAGAGAGAGAAATCATAATGCATAGACGTTTAGTATTCACAGCCTTCTAAGATTCTAATTATGAAGGGAAATATTTAGGTATTCTCTTATGCTTAATGAGTTTACGATATTGTAGAATTTCTTTCCTGGATCGGTTCGAGTGGTTTTCCTTTTGAAACCCGAAAGTGTTTTTCAACGTGCACTTGAAGTCGGCTATAAAGGAATTGTTGAAAACAGCAAATTTAAAGTAATTTTTTTAAAATTATTTTCCATATGCTAGTTTCGTTAGTGATAATACTTTTTCCTTTGGCGTCACATCAATCATAAAACTCTCGATTTAACGTTATATCTGAAGGAAGGTCCATTGGCTGATGGTAGCCATCCTTTTTCTACCGTACAGACCCTTATATCGCTTGGCCGCCTATATATTCAAAATCTCTCCACATCTTAAATTTATTCACATAGGTTCTCTTTATATAGATAATGGAATTGATGTCATTTTCTAAGGGATTTGATGGATTGTCACGTTGAATGATTATGACATTTCATCCACAATGATCCTCATCATTTCTTCTTCTATTATTTTGAAATTAAAACAAAAATTTTTTGTATTTTCACGAACTATTCTCTTTACTTTAGGTGATTATTTGCCAAAGTTCTTTGGAACTCCGTCATTACTTAGGAATCGACTGCTTAACAATGGATGTTGGTGGTGCTCTGAAATATAATCATCTGGAATGGGTGCAACATCGTATGGTACCATAATTTATTTTTATTAAGAAATGAGAAAGTCTGTTGGTCATTCAAAAGTGGTCTAATTTTTTATTAAAAAATAATTAATAAGTTGGTAGAAATCTCTCAGCTCGGATATGGATCTGGCTAATTTTCAATTAAGTTAAATTGAGAGTCCTTAAGGGTAATTTTTTCAATTTTTTTTAGGTTAATTTTTCGTTTAAGGGTAGCTTTTTTTGTTCTTAAGTGCATGGGTTTCTTGTCTCGTCTAATTCTTGATTTTATGGCCTATTTCTTTAATACCTGAAATAAAATACGTAGGAGTGCCACAGAAAAACGATGAAAATATCTGTGGCCAAGTCACAGGTGTTACTAATACCAGATTTAGTTGTAGGTGTGGTCTTTTGCTACCAACATTTGCTACTAACTGAAGGAAATTTCAATCAATAGTAGTGAAAATAAAAATTTCCTCGTCTGTTTACGAACTTCTTGCGAAACAGTGAATATTATCTTCGGAATCTTCATTATAAATGGTCATTTTAGGATATTGAGCGTATGAAATCGTCAGCAGCCGTTATTGCTCAATCATTAAGCGAATTTGGAAGGTGCTTGAAGGAAACTGAATTGCCAAATGATGTCGAAACTACGGCACGAATATTGGAAGTCCAAAGCGCAGAGCGCGATGCAATCAAGGTAATGCAATGTGTTAGCAAAATAAAATATTGAATACCACAGGCAATACATTATAAGCGTATAGAATGAGTTTTGGCTCAATGTCCTAAAATATGGCTAGGACAGCCTAGTAATATATCGCTTCGACTAAGGACAATCATCATACGCTCGCTTCTGCCAGAAGTTTTTTGTACATATCTGAACTAAACCATCTTGAATTCTTCTTTTCAAGTGAATCATATCTATCATTATATTCAAATCTATCATTATAAAATGGCTTTCTAATGAGCAATAAAATTTTTTGTTATCAATCCAAAGAGCTGCTATTGTGGATGCATTCGTATCCAGCATGAATTTTACAGTCTCGGATCATCTCGATACGATCAGTTTAAATGGAAATTTGTTTAATACTTATTTTAATATTTGTTTTATTAATATTTGTTTTAATATTTGATTTTAGGAAGATTTCCGTATATCAATTCGTAAGGGTTTATCACTGCTAAGACACGTTCGCCAAATTGATGTGAAACCAGAGCACGAACAATTAAGTCCAACTAGGTGATTGATTCTAATCCTTCATTAATTTCTAATTTGATTTTAAGGCTTATTGGCACTATTGGCATTTTAGACTATCATTTGGACTCAATTTCTTTATTAATTTTATTAATTTATTAATATTAATTTTTTTTAATATTAATATAAGTTAATATAATAATATAATAATTTAATATTAATGTACAAAATATTTGTAAATATGTTGCATTATTACCCATTGATAATAATATACCTATTATTTATAATATGGAGCATTACTTTTCCGGACTTATCCATTCTTTAATAGATAAAAATTTCTGTCAATAATGTACTATAACCGATTAATTAGTGTTTTATTATCAATAAACTAAACCATTTTCATATTATCATCGCTGCTGACGTTAACATTTTTTTTATTTATAAATTTCAGGTTACACAACGTGACTGCCATAGAAAGGATGTTAATTCAGCTGGAAGAAACTGAACATAGTTTCGATAATTTCTGGTTTCGGCATGAAAAGCGCTTAACACAGTGCTTGAAATTGCGACGATTCGAAGAAAGTTTTCGTAAGGTAAAGTTTATAAAAAAATTTATTTATTGTAGAAATTAATAGTATTTTTGCTTAATAATTAATGAAAAATTTTAAAAATTTGAGCTAAAATTAATTTCAGCTGCAATCCTCGTTTGCTAAACATATGATTTATCTCGAAGAACATAGAGAGGTTGGTGACGGACCGGAAAAGGCCGAACAGTTGGCGAAAATACACGAAGATTATTCGGAAATAGCAATGGTAAATTCACAGTTTTCGCACCATCTCTTATTTGTCAGAGCTATTTGATTGACAGAAAAAACTGAATGTTATAGTTTAGAAAGCCTGACAGGCTCTACCGCAAATAGGTAACAGTTAGCTGTGGACGAAAGTACTAGAGCGCCCTCTTTCATGAAGAAAGCCTCTATTTCGCGAATAGAAGAATTCGGATAAAGCAAAATAGAAAACACGACGAATAGTGGTCACCTAATAAATGGTTAATATCTACTACACTGATAACATCGACCGACATTTTTTCTATAAAAGATTTATTTTGCAGGAAGACATAATGATGGCGCGTTCATTACGTGATACTGGTCAAGAATTAATCTCATCGCAAGATGTCGAATTAACGGGAAGTTTATTGCCGAAGTGCGATGAGCTTGCAAGGATGGCTGATGCTTTACTTGGAGCTCTAACAAGGCGACGACAGGTCCTCTTACTTAGCAAAGAAATGCACGAGCAAATACTTGCTGTAAGTGTTCTTCAAAATGCTCCCATTTCTGAGATTTATTCGTTCGAGAACAACCAATTTATTTTTAGCAACAAATTTTTTAGCGATTTTCTTGAAAATCCACAAAAAATATAAAGCTGAATATAACGTTTTTTTTGCGTCATATTTGCACATTATTCGTTCGCTTCTCCTTTGACCTTTGAATCCATTTTTTTTGACCTTTTCTTACTTCTTCTTTATTCTTGTTCAATGATCGAAGAATTTTTCTTTATCACTCTTTATCATTGATAACATTCAACTAAATTTGCATTGGTTTTTTTTTTGGTTTTTGCGTTGGTTTTTTTTCTATTTTATTGCGACTTTACAATATTTAAGAAATTAAGGAAGAGATATGTCATTTTGGATTTATTATGTATTTATGAAGAAAACTGTTCATCTTTCAAGTATCACTTATGAAGAGAGACCACTTTTGAGCTAAAATTTACTGCTAACTAATATTAGCTAATAAAATATTAAACATATGGCAGATGATGCATCCAATTCGTAAATCTATAATAATCAATATGAACAAAACTGTTGACCAGTGTTAATTGAAAGGGCATATGCAACTCTATTTATCTCTTTATCTATCCGTTCTAAGGTGCATTAGTTCCATAGGTGTACTGCATGAGAAAGAAGTTTATTGTTATTGTTATGAAGTTCCTTTCATTGCTCAAATAAAAAATTGTTGATATTTTAAATTTCCACTTTTTTTCGAATCTATAAAATTCAATTGAAAAATAATTATTTTTGGTGATTTGGTGATTTTTCTAGGCCCAGACTTAGGCTCGACTGATTCTTTATTTTTTGGCCTCATCGTTATTAATTCTTGGCTTTTCCATAAAAATTTTCATTATAAATGTTTTGTACTATAAATGTTTTTATGAAATTCTTTTTCTTTTTTTAAGAGTGCTCAGCATTTTTGGCTTAGCTGATTTTACCAGCTGAGAGAATGGGATCCTTTCGCTTAGGATAGGATTTCGCTACAGAATCACTTGGGAAATATAAGACCAAAGCACCATCACTTTTGATGGCAAATTCACTTCCGTTACTAATTTCAGCACTCGAGCTTACGATGGTCTGACCCTAGTTAAAGAAAAGTGCTATTCGACGACTACCACTTTGCCACTTATAAAGTTCTAAACTTTTAAGAAAGAAAAAACCAAAATCATAAGATATTTTTTTAAAATTTAAATTCCCATTTGGCAAAATTACCAAATTATTAAAATTCATTTAAGAACCTTCGAGATATGGTACTTTCACCTTGTTCACATCCAATCTTCCTCACTTTTGCACTGAATTTCATTTTCTCTCTTGGCACGGCACCTTGCTTCTATTTCAATTCACATTAGTATGCTTTGTTTGGTCATAACAGTCTAATAAATTTTGGCAAATTTTAATAAATTCCTAGCAAATTACTAGTAAATTTTGCTTAAAATAAAAATAAGCTTTCATACACATATTATTGTCTCATAATGTGGACCATCGACTCATATTATCCATAATAATAATAGTGGTCGCATCAGATAAAACTGCGGCTATGCCTATACAATTAATTGAAATCTTCCCAGTTATTATAGGATAAATAGGCATAATTAGACTAATCATCAAAAGCCTATTAGCCAAATCGAATAAATTTGTTGGCTCAGCTAGTAAAATTTATGTTATTTGTAATTTATATAGCAAAAAGCTGTACAGCAATTGATCGTGAATTTTTTTAGTGAATTTATTTAAGTATTTAGTTGCTCCACAAATGTGGTACATCGAAATTTTTTATAACATAATGCAATGTTATTTTATTGGATTTGTTCGATTTGGATGTTCCTCGAGAAATTTTTTCAAAACTGATTTCGAATTCGTTCGGAGTTGGTTCTTTCGCAGCAATTTCCATCGATATCCTTCAATCATTTTCACGAATATTTTATTCTCATTCTCATTATAATAATTTTCTCGCTCCTTCTTTATTATATTTTAAAGCCTTTCATTTTTTTTCATTTTATTCACATTATAATTAGAAACAAGCAGATAATTTATCATTTAGTTATGCCCCTTCCCAACCCCCTAAGGGTGGGTATGGGCCAATATTAATCTCGGATTTTCTACCAGAGGCCTCCAAGTTTGAGGATTCTGCACAGTAATCATAACTATTATAGTTTAAGCATGATTTGAAAAAAATGCAAAGAAAGAATCCATGACCTGAGAAATCCTGTATTATTTCAAATTTTCACCGATTCCAAAATTAATTTTGGTCGGTGTAGAGGACTATTTTTAAATTTTCGGACCATTAAGCAAGCAAAAAATGTTTAAATGTTGCTAGAAAGCGATGCATATGAATTCTCAAGTATTCTGCATAAGTCCAGATTTGTTGGAAAACCATTCATCTTCACATTCATTCATTCATTCATCTTCGTGCTATTAACATATATGCCAGTTATTTGCTTGCAGGCAAATAAGTGGTGTAAGCGTGGTGTTGACATTCTTACTTGCATTCCACTAGAACTGTCGCCTGTAAACGCTTCAAATGTTCTCAACAATATTGATGAATTTATTTCCGATGGTCGCAGTCTAAAGGTATATTTTGCAGAATATTGGTAAAAAATTGCTTTTATTGGCAAAAAAAAATTTTATTTCTCCTGGTGAATGATGAAAGAGAACGAATTTACAGATAATAGACTAAGCTTAAAATTTTAATCATTGCTTGGCTAAGATTGTTCAGTTTCCAACCCCAATATTCAACGATATTCATAACTCTTTTATAAATCTTTGCAATAAGAATGCGACAAATGCTGTAAATTAGACGAAATGAACGCCGAGCTTCTACTATTTCTATTTTTTAAATCATAAAATTTCATATCCGAAATGGTCGATTTATTATTTATCAGTGAACCATATAGTTATATACTTTTGTAGTGATAATTACATTCATCAAGAAAATTGTGACGAGCTTTGTCGCTCGAGTACTATAATTTATGCAAATGGGTACAAATTCGCTTTTCCATTCATTCTTCTCATTGCTGATAAATTGGTGATAGTTGATAGTAGTACTATATCATTTACACTGCCTACTAAATACCATGTATATACACTTGGTACCATATACATCTGACACCGATTTGCATTGATCTGACGATTTCTGAAGAATAAATCATTTTCAGTTGGACGCGTTAAGTCATTCTCCGGATATGAATAGCCTTATTTTGTTGACTACAACTGAAACATCAACGCTTCTTTCCCAGGTTAGTACCATATCGTGTTGCCTATGCTACGAACCTCCATTATTTTTTATTTGTTTATGACTTCTTTTATGCATATGCGAAATTACTACTGATAAAATTTTTTAAAGTAAAAATAAGGCTATTTTTTAAAGTAAAAATATTAAGAACATAATAACTTTCTAATCTGTTAGTTTAACCAACGAAAAAAAGTCGCCAATCGTCTAACGGCCAGGCTGATGACTAGACCAAATATCTTTAAACTTTTTTTTATTTTAGGTGGCTGAACGTATTGATGATATTCGTCGAATGAGTTCATCGCGTCGTGAAGCACTAAGAAAAATTGCTGATAAGGAAAATCGTAAACTTCCAGTGCAAGTTGTAAGTCCCGAAAAATCACAACAGCGATTATTAGATGCTCATGAGTTAAGTCAAACCTCTACAGAGAAGGTAATTGCTTAATCAATTAAATACAGCTGGTCGAGATTTTCTGTTATCACTTTTATTATGTGAATTACCATATTCATTAGAGATTTTCAAAAAAATGAATATTTAATCGTCATCATTGGTACCAAAATTTTTTTTTGCCAATCAATAATCAGTAATTATTTATATCACTAATTCGTGTTATCCTATGTTTTCATTTGTTTTTCTTTTTGACCCGAATCCGAAATTATTTGTGTATTTCACTCTTATCTTTAGCCTAGAAATAACTAATGAGGTGATGAGAATGAAGTGTTAAGCAACGAATTGCTGTATTTTATCAATCACTTTTTCAATGCTGTGGATAGAATAGCCGAGTGAGTAAGTATCAGATTATGGTTGAGAGGTAATGATTGGACATCTGTCTCCGACTGGAATAGAGTTGTCATTTAAAAATGGTGCTAGCGAGACAGACACCTGTACTTCTATTGTTAATGAACTTGGCAAAAATTTCTATGCTAACAGTTGGCAAAGCGAACCTTTTTCTCTCCTTGCATTTATAAAAACTTTGTAAAATTTTTTCAGATGTTGGATTATTTATATTCAGAAGAACAGTCCTCTTACAAGGAACAGTTTTCTGTAGAATCTACAGTTAGAGAATGCAGTTCAACTGTTGACCATATTATTGCTGAATTAGTAAATTTTAAATCAATTTATCAAACATTTGCTGTATTTACTGATAAAGTGATAATTCGATATTAATAAGAATGAATATAAGATGTGTAAAATATAATGAATTATATTGGGTAAAATGAATTATCTAAAACTAAAATTCCTATCTTTAGGTTAAATTTTCTTTGAAAATTTTTTTAAGTCAGATTTTGAGTTGCTTGACCGTGAAACTTTAAAACTGTAGTCATTGCGACATTTTTAGATAAACACGGAACGTACATATGTAACGGAATTACAGTCAATCATCGAATATTATATAAAACCATTCGAAGCACCAGAAAACCAATCCCTTATTCCATCGCAACTCAGAGACCGGGGTCATATCGTTTTCGGCAATTTAAGGGATTTGGTAAGGCTACAGCTTAATATTCATTTAATTTAGCTGAGCTCAAGTTTCGTCAGTTCAATTCCCATTAAGGAAGGGCAAATTTGTAATTAAATTGCCATCTGTATTAGTGCTGGGAAACCGACTTGCATTTTCATTTTCAACTTATTATCATATTTTAACAAAAGTTTCATCAGTTAAATTTAATTTTCACCGATTAAATCTCACATGGTTTATAAGTTTTCCCACTTTCTCATTATTCCACCAATATAGGGATGGCCAAGTGGATAGTAATTTAGATCATCGTATGAAGTTCGGTCTCTGTCCTCGATAGGAGTAAGTAGGAGTAAGTAGTCAAAAAATTCGGATGTTGGAATTCTACCTGTGTTTCTATCGGTGTTTTAAATAACTCTCTAATAAAAGTTCCAACTCTTAACCACTATTTAAGCTATCGCTTAGAATGCCTACCAGAAATAGTGAATTAATTTTTGCTATCATTACCTTTATTATTTGCACGTTTTATTTCTTGTTTAAAGTTAATATAAAACGATTTCAGTACGATTTTCATAGTCGGTTCCTCCTCGCAGACTTTTTTCAAGCATCAGAATCCCTTATCGATATTTGCCATTGCTTTGTTAACCATTGCAATCGATTCCTTCAACTTTATCACCCATATTGTCAAAATAAAGCTGTTAGTGAGGCACTAAGGCGTGATTTTGTTCATGGGCTTAAATTTTTCGCGGTATCTTTATTTTATTTTCAATGATTTATGGCCAATTTTTGCTTAAATTGGTAATTGCTAACCGTTCCGTTATTGGATTTCTGGTTTAGGATTGTCAAAAACGAGCTGGACATCCATTACCTCTTAGTGCTTACTTGCTCAAACCTATACAAAGGATAACAAAGTATCAACTCCTTTTAAAGGTAATTAATTAAACAAAATTTTAACGAAAATATTTTATTACTTTCAAACAATAAATAGCGTTAGTTCATTTTATTTAATAGGTAGTTTTTGATAGGTAATTTTAATTTCATGTTGAGCGTTTTTCAATAGAGCGCACCATTTCTTGTTTAGTTATTTCTTCCTCGTTTTTTTGTTGTGTCTAAATATCGAATTCGTTCGTCGAAATATAGTTGGACTACTTGAAAATCCTTAGTTAATCTATTGAGATGAGCCTTACTTAATCGACTGAGTGAATTTCAGGAACTGCGACGACACTGCGCTGAAGAAATGCGCTATCATGTCGATGTCGCACTTTCGTCTATGCTTGATTTATTGGCTCAATTGAATGCAGCCATGCATCAATTACATATTTCAGGATATACGGTCAATTTTTCTTCATGCATTATCTCGTTTACAACTCGCATGACTTGGCTTAGGATTTATTTGGCACTTTATGATTTCTTTTCAGTTCAATCCAAATTTCAAATTTCTAAACTATCTAAATTGATCAGAACTGAAATGAATTTTAGGGTGATCTGACTTTGCTCGGACCTCTTCGTCTCCAAAGTGAATGCGACATATATGCATATAAGAAAAAAAGCCGACGTTTGAATAAGGCGCAACGTCGTCATATCTTCTTATTCGATGGTGGTATTTTGTTTTGTAAAAAGCGCACTCAGCCAGTTCCCTATGCTCCAGAATATTATGAACATAAAATTTGCATACCGGTATTTTATCCATCCATTTCTTTTTTTCAAAAAACTTGTAAGTTAGCTGCGTTGATTTCGAGGACATTTCTCCGCATCTCAGGACATCTCAGTTCGATGCCATGCCTTACATTAATAAAAATCATTTTTCTATCGGCTAAGCCTTGGCAATATATCTTTTCTTCTCTTTATTGTTTCTGTCGAAGTTTTAATAAGGCCTTTGTGTTTAACACGATTCTTAAGAGAGAAAATATATCGAGGAAATTTTTGATAATTTCTTTGATAAGTTGTGACAAACATGGCGTAGCCGAAGTAAGCCATAGTTTATGACAATATTCTTGAAGCAGAAGCTATTTTGCAGACGTGTAGTCTTGGGTTCACTGAGGTATCTAAAACGTCAGCATCACGTTTTGACGTCTGGGATGAATCGAAAAACGAAGTTTATGCAGTGCAACCTCTTGGAGAAAACTTAAAGGCACAGTATATTCAGCGATTGCATCAGTAAATTTATATTTTTTATTTAATATTTTCTATCTTCATAAATTTATCTAAAACGATATTCTAATAAGATTTTCTAAGATTTTTCCTGTTTTAGGTGTTATCCCAAAGTATTGTGCAGGCCTGGCTTAGGCCTTTTACTGCTAATGCTAATTTTTAAAAAGCAATCTCTTTTTCACTCATCCATTCCTTTATTCATGATTTTTTACTTTCGAACTATTTCGAATTAGGTGTGGTTGATGGAGAGAATAATTTCGATTGTGATCTTAACAGCCATAATTATTGGTCGATAATTTTTGAAATATATTTTTAATATAATTTTAAAAATAAATTAAAAGGATTTTTATAATATTATTTGCCATAAGCATGAACCATTCTCGTTAATATTATAGTTTCGGTTTTCTTTTTTATTAACTCAGTGGGTACGGTGAGTGATCTGCTTGAAATTTTTCTGAATAAATATTTCTATCTCTTATATTTTTACTTTTCTAGATTGACTTCCGAACGCCAAACTCATAAACGAACCCAGCGACCGCAGTCGTGGACGTCGATTGTTTCGATTGATAGTTCGACATCAGCTCCTTCTAACAGCGATACAGCGACTAGTGTCGAATGGTACTTGCTTTTATAAAATTCAGAGGCTTTTTTTCTCAGCGTTTTGATTTTTTAATTGCTTTACGTGATTTAAGCAATTTGATCGATCCAAATGGCAATCAACCATCGGTGCAATCGTCTTCTTCATCATCTTCGCCAACATTTGTTCCATCACAGACATTGCCAGTTTCGAAAAATTTACCAGAATATAGCAACGAATCATTAATATCTTTTGGTGATATCAGTAAAACAAGGTCAATGAGCTGTCCTGGGGTAGCCTTTGAACAATTAAATGGTCGAATTTTGTGAAACTTTTCAGTTTATATAGGCTCTGGTGGCACTCTCCAAAAGTCTGTGGGCTTCAAACAATATTGTATTTTTAAAATAATATAATTAAAATAATGGAAGTGCAGTGCAAAAATAGTAATAATGTTTGGTGACAAACACTTCTATTAATTAACAAAATTCTCTCGGCACTTTTGATCTAACAAGCATTTTGCGGTTTGCGGACTGCATCTGCGACTAGGTGGAATGAAACAAAAGTGCCAGAATTTTTCCACGAACTCTGACGATATGCTGTTTAACCATTGCCAAATATTAAATAGTTGTTGCTTGAAAAATAATAATATGGGGACTTATAATAATAATGAACAACAATGATAGTTAACAGTAATAATGATAACGATAATAATTATAATGACAATAATAATGATAATAATAATAATGGCAATTGGCTGATAATAATTTATAACAATTGCAATGACAACCATTAATAACGACAATGATGAACAATAGTGGTAATGGTGATAAACATTATCATGATAAAGAACAATAAATCTGTCGCGATAAGACTTAAGATTCATCAAAGTGAAAAAAATTTTGGACCATAAAGTTGAGAAAATATGGAAAATTTTATTAGAAATCTAAGGAAGTGATTTCGTTTCACTAGGACTCCTTTATTTTCATATTTTCACCTTTTCAGGGTTCATATTTTCACCTTTTCAGGGTTCATTAAATTCAACTCCAGTTTCTCCGCTGAAAACAATTATTGAGAGCTCTTCGCAAAATGAATTATTAACTGCTATTTAATTATTTTTTATTATTATTTACTATTATTTTATTATTCTTTTGAAAATGAGATGAAGTTTTAAGCTTTTTTCTTGTACAGTATTGCATTATATGTACCAATTTTTTTGGTTTTTTTTTGGTTTTCCTAATATTCAAATATTCTTCATAATTATCTCGCATAACTTATGTATATACATATTTACTATCAAATTTAGGCGATAAACTTGTTAGATTAATTCTGAAAATATGAGACAATCGAAAAAATAATTTCATGCATGCTGATTTATTCTTCTTTTTCCCTTCTAACTGCCTATTTCGTATGTATGTAAATGCTTTAAATTGGAATTGGATCGTACAAATTACTATTACATGGACTGGTCGAATCAGGGATTTTACATATAAGGGTCTTTTACAATGTTTTCATTGTGATGTATTTTCACGTGGGGCTTTCCAGTTCGATCCTTGCGGTCTACCGTTAGCTCGAATTAGTCCGCCAATTCGCTATGTAAAATACAGTAATGACCTGCCTGTTTTAAAACCTGACTTGTATACATAAGCTAATGACGAATAAAAAAGGTCGAATCAAAAATTTAAATATTAGTGGATAAAAGAAAAAAATTGGTTTTGGTTTTATGGAAGTAAAGCCAATCACATTCCTATATGGCCATAATCCTTAGGATCTTTCTCGAGACGTATTAATTTAACGCCGATATAGAGGCTTAAAAAGAAGAAAAAGGATTTCAGGCTTACACTTCCAATGTAACAGTGGACCGCCTATAGTACCAATTCTCCGCGTTTCGTGGAGCTAATAAAGTTTTTTCATTTTAGTATTTGCTAGATGCTATATATTTTGCTTTTAGGTATCTCTCACAATCTTATTAAATTACGTTGATTTTGTTTCGAAATATTTTTACGTGGTACTTTCTTTATATTTATCTATGTTTTATATTTGAATAAAATTACCATTAAAATAAAATTTTCGCTTTTTTCCTTACGAATTTCATTCCTCAAATTTTCATACGACTTGTATATCATATTTCTTTTTATATGTTATAAGCTTTATTGTTGAAATTTTATTTTGTTAAGGTGAATTCGAAATTTTGCGATCCAGTGGAAGGACTTAAAACTTGGTTAGGCTTGGTTCTGATTTAATGCTTTGGCATGTAAAGAATTCCTTCTACATGAAAAGAAGTGGGATTTCGCGAGGGATCACTTGAGGATAGAAGTCGAGAGGTTGGCCCACGGATGGAAGGTGAAGTCGATGCTGGGTCCGCAGTTTGCGAATTGCAGTTTTTCTTTTGCTTCTTGATGAACTGAATTCTTTTGAAAATATCTATCTATTTTAATATTTTAATAAATAACGTGTAATCCGATATCAATTTACACTTTTTCCAGTATGTTTTGCAAATTTTAAAAGGAAAAATTTTAAATTTCATTGCAATTTCTTTATCAATTTCTTTTTTATGAGAGGGAAAATTTAATGGACAATGAAAATAACGTATTCACGCAAACGAAGGCGCATCATTTTAAAGCACCATCTTTTACTAGTTCCACTGATTTAAGTGGAGGAAAGAGAGAGCGGTGCCCAGCGTTCGGTGACTTTTGTGGCGGGTTTTCTTTGGCACCTTATAAGCACCTTATTTACCTTCATTTACTCAAATACTGCGCCATAAACAAAATTCGTGCTAAAAATTTCTTGATTATGGTATAGGACTCAAAATTACTTCTAAAATAACCGACCGACTTCGGACGTATTTCGAATGATGGAAGATCGGTACTTTTCGACTTCCTGGTACTCTTTAGATATTAATTCCGCCACAATTCTTCAGACTCAAAATAAAAGCAACTTCACATTTTCTCACTACATTCACTCTTTATTTTTGGGACTAAAATTCCTGCTTTGCAACAAAAAGGATGCAAATGAGTAATGATTAATACAAGAGTAAGAACATGGATGAAAATCACTAAGAATTTTCAAAATATAAAACTGACCCCATCGTCCTCCTTAACACTCCCTTCCCCCACCCCACCGCCCCTATTTTCCTACCCTGGTGACCCACCGACCCACTCGACCCCATCGCACCGTTGAGAAAGGCAGCAAATAATGGGTGCCATAATCTAATCTGTAGGTAGCGACCAAATGCGACTCTGATTTGAACACCAATATTTTAGCTCATCTCCGAAAATCATCGAACTTGTGCCCAAGCGTCACTGTAATTTATAATCTGGAATATAGACCGACTCACAGATTTTTAAAATTCACTATGGATTCACCTCAAACCACTCAACCTCTCCCCTCTTCCCACTTTCACAAAAATTTCCCGCACTTTCCGCAGTTGATTACATAGGATTGGCCAAACAATATGCCGCTGGCGTCTGTAAAATTGAAAATGCTAAAAAACAGCTGCCAACACAAAATACTAAATCGCAGCCCTTTATGCATACCTCGTGAGTTATCGATCGCTTGTTGGATTAGTGTTTGGATTGTTTTTATAATTATTTGTGGGAGTATTTGCGATTAGAATTGTGTGAATTTATTAAAAATTATAAGTGAAAGGAGATATTTAAGATTCCGAAATTAATTTTAATTAAATTATTTGTGTTCTAAGGAATTTCAAAGTTTTTTTAAATTTTCCTTTGATAAAAAAATTATTTTTTTCGTTTTTCCGTTTAAGAAATTTTTTTAGGACTGAAATTTTCGCGTTTTAGTTTTATATCGATTAATATTAAAAGTATTCCCAGATTTAATGTATTTAGACGGAAGGGCAATCGTTCCTAGCGGGAAATACCATTAGTAGCGAAATTCGGATGGATATTGGTCAGCTCGGCTTCGGATGCTGGCCATCTCGGCTTCTTTTCACCAGTGATTCCTTCGCGGTGAGGTTGTCATCCTCGATTAACATGCCGAGGGTTGCCGTAAATACTACTGGAATAATGAAGGAAAAAGAGTAGAATGCATTAATCAATTTTATATTTTTCACATTATTGAGCGAAATCTTATGAAAGAGAAAAATTATAAGCGATAATAAACAATACATAACTAATTGCTCGACTTGAAGATTCTCTTCTCTGGCACTCTCTTTACAAGCTTTCGTTACTTGATTGGCATGAAAGTCCGTGCGAAATTCTTGTGCATGAGAGGTCAAAGGTGAAGATATTTTAAAAAGATTAGATCCATTTGATTTATGATACAAGAGGGATCACTGGTAGAGAAGCCGAGTGGATAAGAGGATTACAAATCGAAGGCTTAAGAAATCAATGAGCATCGCTCAAAATAGCATTTTTAAAAAGTTGTCCAGTTTTTTTCTTTCTTCCTCGACAGTATTTTTCAGTTGCTTAGTTTTACGACTAAAGGCATACGCCGGTAACATTTTCGCGGGAGAATGACATTATCATAGCATTATCATTTGGACATGGAGATACGAGCGGATTTCATTTTATTGGCTAAGTTCTGGCAAAATGCAAAGGTCTGAACTTGGAGGATTGCCGATATTCAGACGAACCACGGCTGTTGTTCGATTATTCGCCTTGTTTCTATTATTTCATTAAATAAGCGTGTAAAATTTTTTTCAGTTTTCATAAAGTTTACGATGAATTGTTTAATGAGGGTTATTGCTAAAAACTGATATGTATTCGCCAATTAAATACCAACTGGTAATTTTTTCACTTTTATTTTTATTTTTTTCAGAAAAATTCATTTTTTCTCTTTCCTTTATTAGTTAATTTTATCAGATTTGCAATTTTTTTGTAATAAAGTTGTTGAGCTGTTTTTTGCCCGAAAACAAGCAGTTTTGCTTTAGCAACATAATATTTAATATAAAAAATATAACAAACTAAAAATAATTATAAATTACCATCAGTCATTAGTCAAGCGAATAGATCTACCGTATAGATCCATCGAGGGGAATTTAAGTGAAACTATTAGACGAGATTGATGTTTTTGTTCATACTAACACTAATCGTTCCCACGATTCGTTTAATATATCAATTATGTGAAAGAATCATTATAAAAATGTCGGTAAAAGAAGAAGCAGTAAGAAAATGTTAGAAAGGATTGGTAAAAAATCAAAGGCCGATGATCGATAATAGTGATAATGATAATTAGGCTGTTAGTAAAAGTATTAATTAAGTATTAATTAACGATTTATCTATAGATTCAAGTTATAATATTTAATGCTTTTGATTTATATAAACATAAATGGATAAATGTTTATATAGGATTGAAATTACTATTGCTTCTGTTTATGTTGAAAAAATAGAATAATTTTGCAAAATGTTTGAAATAGAAATGAAAAAGAATTTTAAAAGAATAAGCATTATTTTTTTCGAAGATATTTTATATAATAAAACACATAATAAAATTATAAATTAAAATTATAATAAAACATACTTTTCATGTTTCTCATGAAAATAAATTTAAAACAAAAAATGCTTTTTTATAAAAATCATTTTACAGAATGACGATTTAATTTATTAATTTAGCTATTAAACATTCGTTACTACCAGTATTTTTTTCAATATTTCACCGTTTTTTGAACGAATTTTTAATTTATCTTGATGGTTGGAAAGAAAACTTTTTGTTAGCTGAGGAATATCTTTTATTTCTTTTCCATGTCTTAGGAATTTTTTATTCTATTTTTTCTTTTTAAGTACGGATGAGCGTTGCGCTGATTACTGCTGGTTAGGCTCACTCTGCTGACTTATCTCACCCGATAAATTTTTCCAAAGACATGGAGATAGAAGTACGGATGAGCTGCCATCCGGATTATTTTTGAAGGATAGGTTTTCTTCCAACCTAGAACCTGTGCAAAAACCCATTAAGCCATTCTATCTACTTCTACTTTCGGCCACATCACCACCCTCCCCCCTCTTCGATAAAGATTCAAACTTGAGCCGATTCTCGGTTCTCAGCAGTTAATTTGCCACTAAGCCATTTTATTACTTTTATCACTTTTATCCATTATAGCGATTTTAGGTAATTTCTTTCTTTATTTCGACTTTTTTGCGGAAAACACAGAATTTATCTTGGTTTTATTTTCTAGGAAAATTGTACAAATGAAGATTCTGGAAGGGAACGAACATGGTTTCAAGATCTACGTCATGTTGAAAAAATAGTTGGTGTTAGGGACGAAATGATTGAACGAGAATTATGGTGAGTAATTTTTTGAATGATTTCAAACTAATGTATTAGATTTTCTTGAATATGGTAATAAATTTTTAATTTTTCACTGGTTTTGTTTAAACCAAAGTATTTAGGCGTAAAACAAATCAGAATCAAAAAATAAAAACAGTTGGTGTTGGATTGGTTTTTTGTCTTAATATTGGAGTGGAACCGCCTGGAGTTAAGAAACCACCTGTATGCGCGAAATTGGAATGTTGGGTTGATCCACACGATCTGCCGCCTCCAAGATCGGTTTCCAGGATCTCGCAGCTTGCTGCAAAAAGTTACGAGAAGCTTCAACCGCGTGCAAGGTTTACTTGTGTTATGTGCGTGTTGCAGACTTTTTCTTTTTTTGTCAAGTTTTTTATAGGATATTTCCACGTTGATTATTCTTAATTGATTATTTCTATAATTATTTTTCAGGTATAAATTCGCAAATGATCCAGGTGCGGAAGATGTTCGACGCCTTTGCACAACGTTAAGGCGTCATGCTCGCGGAGAGAGGGTTCTCTTTCATTACAATGGTCACGGTGTGCCTGCACCTTCTGAGAATGGTGAAATTTGGTTATTCAATAGTAGTTACACTCAAGTAAATTTTCGAATAATTTTTTTCTTTTAAGAGAATATTCGCTAAATATGTATTTCGTTTTAATTAATTTCAATATTTTCGTTCAATATTGTATTATTTCTTATCTGAAATTAAAAAAGCATCTCAAAGCCAAGATATTTTCGTTGAATTTCATAAGACTTTGCCACTGAGCATTTTGAAAAAGTTATTACGCGGGAAAGATGTTTATTTCTGAATTCGGAATTTCGCTGAATAAATCTAAAATTTTATATTCCAGTATATTCCATATTCAATATTTGATTTACAACATAATATGAAAGATCCATCTATCTATGTTTGGGATTGCAATTCTGCTGGGACAATCGGTTAATTCATAAATTATCTTAATGATTTGTTCATTTTTCGATCTTTAAATAATTTTTTCAAATGAAATGAATATTTTTGTATATCATCATACATTTATTTACTTTTTTGATTTACTTGATATATGTCCTAATATTTTCAGTTCGTTCCTTTTCGCGTTTCGCAGACGATCAAATTAGAGAATGGGTCAAAAAGTTAGATGCTCATATGGAAAAAAGTAAAGAACCTTTACCTATAATACAAGCAGATATGGATCTTGATGAGAAAGCAGAAGCATTTCATTTTGAGAAGCGACCCAATTTCAAGGCATTTTATTTGTCATTTATAAATTGTATTTAAAATCTTAAATATTCAAAAATCGTTTATTTATGTTGTTATTCTAGGATTGTTATCATTTGGCTGCTTGTGCAGATAGTGAGGTACTGCCAATGGATCCCGATCTACCAGCTGATATGTTTACATCGTGTTTACTTACCCCTATTCAAATGTCCGTTCTGTGGTATATATTAAAAAATGAAGCACAAGTAAGTAGTATTTCTAAATAATATATACATGTTTTTCACCTTCATTTCTTCTTTTTTTTCATTGTATCAAGACTGATTGTCAATTACTGAGTATTAATCAGATTTTAGGACCGTTTCCCACCATCCACCGTTTATAACATTCCGGGTCAGCTAAACGATCGAAGAACTCTTCTTGGAGAACTTAATTGGATTTTTACAGCAATCACGGATACAATTGCTTGGAGTTCTTTGGGAAGCGAGCTTTTTCAGACTTTATTCCGAATGGTAACCTAGAAATATTTTACTAGAAACATTTTAATATCAATTTTTTCCATTTTCTTATTTGATCATTATAATTTTTTTTTGTAAATATCGAAATAAAAAATGAATATGACTTTGACTAGTTTCTATGCTTTGGAAATTATTTCAGGATCTATTAGTAGCATCATTGTTCCGTAGTTTTTTGCTGGCTCAACGTCTAATGCGTTTTAAAGAATGTCATCCAGTGTCCAAACCTGAATTACCTTTGGTGTTTAATCATCCGTTATGGAGTGCATGGGATTATACTTTGGATTTTTGTTTGAATCAAATCCAGGAAAGCCATTTACTGTCGCATCCAAAAATTTGGGCACTTACCAAAGAATTGTTCCTTGTTCGATCATCTTTGCCTTATAACAGTTAGTTTTATGTTTTATTGATGACAAATATAGGATCACAGTATTGTGAAAATACCTTGATCATACGATCAGTCTAAGAGCTTTTTTAGTTCATTGCATTATAATTTGTTTTAATATCTTATTTTATAGCCATGAAATTTCGATAAAAGCGAAAAAAGCGACTAATAGCCTTATATAAGATCATTTAAGCTGGTTGCTGTTTGATTTGTGGTTGAAGTCATTTAATGATGTTTCAGTCTATTTCAGTGGATATTTATGGATAAAAATTATATGCATTTGTTGATTTTTCTTCGTCTCTATTTTGTATAGGGTTATTTAGTGTTGATCGATCGAACATACGAAACTGGCCGAGAACTAACTTCATATACGCAAAACTCTTTTTTCATTGATCAGTTGAAAGCATTTGAAATTTGGTTAAAATATGACGGTGAAACAAAACGACCACCTCAGCAGCTTCCAGTCTTGTTGCAAATGCTTCTTAGCCAAGTATTTTTTTTCTTTGGAATTTTTCTCGGTTCTGGTATATACTTAAGTTGTATTCAGATTTTTAGGTTTTCCGACAAAGAGCGTTAGAATTGTTGGCACGTTTTGTGGATCTGGGAACATGGGCTGTTGGACATGCCTTATCTGTTGGCATATTTCCTTATGTTTTGAAACTTTTACAAAGCGCAACCAAAGAATTAAAACCTTGGCTGGCATTTATCTGGGCAAAAATCCTCGCAGTTGAGCCAAATTGTCAGCAGGATCTAATTAAAGAAAAAGAAGCTAGGTGCAGAATAAATTACTTTTTCATAGATTTTTTCACTTATAATCTATTACTTGTAATACATATAAAATCTACCATAAAATTTGTTTAGAAGGTTTTTATATTCTGTTTTATTATAATAATATTATTATAGTAATAGAAATTTAATTTTATTTATTGAAATTATTAAAATTTATTTATTATTTATTAAAATTTTATTATATTAATAAAAATGATGAAAATATTTGACTCGTAAATATATATTTTATTTTATTTTAGTAATATTTGACTTGTAAACAGTGTAGTTTACTAGAAATTGGGCTTTCATTTCCATTTATTTTTAGTTATTTGTTCTTTATTCAAATGTTAAATGATCCGAGCATCGACCCACGCCAGAAAATTGTTCCAGCTTTTGTTACAGCTGCATTAATTGAAAATAATTTCAAGTAAATTGCAGTTTTCTTCATTCATGCTTCTACAGAAAGTTCGCGGTAGATTTTTTTTGCTTTTCTATTTCTTTTGATTTTTTTTTATTTAAGACCCGCTCAAGAATTATTGACCAATCATAAATACGTCACATTATGCATGGAGCTATTATCTGATAATAGTCTTTGCCAATGTCGAATGTTGCGATTATGGCTTCTAATAGGCTTAGGACGTCTATGGGCTGATCATGATCCAGCAAGATGGCAGTCGATTCGTTTAGTCGCTTATGAAACGGTAGCATAAATAATCTATAGAACTATTTCAGTTTTTCCCTGTGGTTCTGCTTTAAAAAAAAAGGGATTGATTTATTTCTTAAGACATATATCCTTTTTGTTCAATTTCATAACATGAAGAAAATCATGAAGGTTTTTCATAATAGCATATGCATTATGGCATAACGAATTTATATTGTGTAGATTGTAGGTGCTGGAATTCTTGGACGATAAAGTTCCCGAGGTAAGAGCTGCAGCTATCAATGCTCTTGGGTATCTTGTAAAGAATCGCTCAGAATATAACGAGCACGCAACTACGGTATATCATATTTTGCTATATTTTAATATTTCTCTAGCTTTTAATTTTTTCCATCTTTTTTTCAAACTGTGAAGTTTTAAGATTGATCACTATATATGTGATAGATTATCAACGAAATGTACATTCGATGGTGCAGTATTAGTGCGTGCAGAATTGGTTGTCGCGCTCCAATGGTTTATTATTGATTTCGAAAATCGTTTCGCTAATTTAGTAATGGATCTGATCGAGAAAACTGAAACAAATTTAGATTCTTCCTCACGAAGAAAATTATCAGTATAATTTGTTTAATTTATTTAATATCGAAAGCCATTTTTAAGAGCCTTTTGGAAGTGTTCAAGTTACTGCATGCAAAAAAAAAATTTTAGAATTGATTATTTCCTTGAACTTCAAACAATTATAGGCTTGTGAGCATGAATCCGATGGTCTAATTTCGATTATGGAAGGTGAAACATCGCAGTATGATAGTGAACGATCAGATTGCAGGTCCAGTTTTAATGCAGTGTCTTCGTCATTGAGGTATTTCCAGTTAGGAATATTTTCTTAAATATGAGAGCAAATTTAAAATTGTTGAAAATCTTCAGGTTGCATCGTCAAAAAAATGCCTCATTATCGTCATATTTCAGTCCGAGAAGATCAAGTTCGATGAATTTTGGTTTGTTTTATTCGTTATTTTTAAAAAAAAATTTTTGTATTCTTAATTCTTAAAAGATTACATACATTCAGACTCTTCTTCTGTCCACTCTAAATCGCATGGTGAGGAAACTGTGCTCCGAGAATTCAATACAAATGTTCGTCCAATTTCAGCCAATAAGAGATCAACTAAAGAAGAAAATTTCAAGTATTTTTTCATTTTCTAGAATATAATATGTTTCGTACACTGCTTATCACTCTTTTAGCAATTGCAACTATTAGATCTGTTTTTAGGAGTTAGAACTGTTAGATCGCTGTAAGAAAAATGCCACAACAAACAGATTCAGTTCAGACACATTCAATTAATAGTTGTATTTATTTTTATAAAATTTTTACTACTGGGATCTAACTGCAATATTTTTTAATAAGACGAATTTTAGATCGCGAGTTTTGGAGCAAATTCAGTTTATCGAATCAAAAACATTCAGAGATCAGTCCGAAAGGATCTGGCTTTCTTTACTGAGGTTATCGTTAGATCCTGTTCCGAAAATAGCCGCCATGGCACAGGTTTTTTTTATTCGTTGGTTTTTTTATGGAATGTTTGTTCTTTTTCATAGAATAAATAATTTTCTAGGTTCTCATCGCACATGTCGAAAAACTTGCCCATACGAAGCATGAAAGGAAGCGCAAATTGAGTTATGTGGAAAAAACGATCGCAAATAAGGTTTTTTTCGATGGGTTTAGTTTGTAATATTAGAAAAATTTATAAAACATTTTTATATAATTTGGTTTAAATATTTGAAAAAATTCGCTTATCTTCATGACATATTGTCCACTTCAAATATTCTCAAGAAGTTTATATAAGTTTCTCATTCCGATTTGATTTTGATCTCAAAGGAAAATTATAAGAAAATATTATGAGAAATTATAGGAAAGTGAAAATGAAAATGTAACTACAACTCCTTCACTGGTAACATTTACCGTTGGATCTCCAAACGAATGTTCACAAGTAGATTCACCTGCCAGTATGCAAAAAAGTGATTCTACTAGGAAAACATCTGTGCCTGAATTCAGTCGTAAAATGCATTTATCGGTGAAATCAGATACAGCTGTTTTGCCCATATTCCATCAGTCAAATAACTTTACGCCTAAGCGAAATGTTTGCTTTTTACATTTTTTAAGGTCTTAAACTTCCCTATCTTTCTACTTTCTTTATCTTTATCTTTTCAAGAATAAAGGAACTAAAAAAGCAATAAAGAATTTGTCCACATTTTCGAAAACATTTTATTAGCCAGCTCCTCGAGTTATTTTATAACTTTAAAAATTTTCTCAGATGTTCACACCAACAATAACAAGTTTAAACAAATTAGCAGATGAGAATCCAAAACTTCCTTCGCATGCTCTTGTTTCTACTGAATTTGTTGCATGGTGTTCAGCTAGATTCACTGAACCCATTCTTGATATGCTGCAAGGTAAATGTAAAATGAAATATTTTAATCAAATTTATCAAGCAGAATGAATGTTTTCGATTCCAGTACCAATTCAGTTTTGATTTTTTTTTTTAAATTGCTTTCTTTTCGAATTTCTTTTTCCACAAAATATTTTTTTTAGGAAAAATCCAGACACATTTGATTATTCTTTATTTATATTTTGTGAATTTTAATCGGAAAAAATTTAAAACATTTTTAATTTATCAGGAGTTGCTGGTGATGGCTTGACCGACCGAATTGCGACCAGTGTTATGCCTAGTGATTGGGCATTACATACTGTTGAAGGTCTAGAACAAACTGCAAAACAGCAAATTGAGGCCCTCAACGAAGCAGTTGATATTTTTTGTTAAAAATTTATTTTTTCTCCATTTCTTATATTTTTGTATTATATTATATTTTTTATATTATATTTTCCATAATTTTTTTGATTTTTTCGGTGCAATTTTGAAAAAAAAGAAAATTTTGCTTTTAGAAAGTAGGCTGCGATCGCCAGATATTCTGTATGAAAAATTGCAAAGATGTGAAAACTGTTGTTTGGAGTCATCTGAGACCCCATTTATATTCTTGCGACGGACGATATGTTAACATTTTGAGATTTGAGTCACAGAATGCTCAAATCGTTCGGCGATTCGATTCATTCAGCGGGAATTCATTTGTAGATGTATATTTTGTTTCAGATTTGTTCTTTAATTTTTTGCCTATTCTAAAATGCCTAGCGCAAAATGCCTTTTGTGTTAGAGATCCTACCAGCGCTCTTATTTGACAAGAGAATGATAAAGAGAAAGAGAATTGTGGTGCTCGAATCTAAATGGTTGTAAAAGGGTTTTTTATTCTCTTGTAAAATTTTTACTCTATTCTATTCCTTTTTTTTTTATCACAGTGGTGGACTTTTGTTCTTTTATAGGATGTTGTTTGTGATTTACATATTATTAATGGTATGACTCGTGAACTTCTCTTAGTTGCTAGTGATGATGGTTTAATACGAGTTTGGGATCCATGTTATTCAATCCATTCACATGATTTTGAGGGTGATGGTCATATGATAACTGCTGCTTTTCTTTTAAAAGATTTATCCAATTTGGGGACAAGTAGTCGTGCGGTTTATGAGTAAGTTTTTTAAAGACATTTTCTTTAGTGAATAGTGAAATAATTTGGCTCAAGAGCTAAGATGAGTGGATTCCATTCATTAAAAATGGAATCCCGGTGGTACTGGTAGTCTATTTATATTTTGTCCCCACCTAATTCTGTTTATTTTATAATTTTTTTTACAGATGGAATCAAGGATCTGGTACCATATTAGCATCTGGTAATATTCGGTTTTGTCGGCTTTGGGATGTGCATGCTGAAATGACTATACAAGATATATCTATTGGAATGAAAAATTGTTGTGCAACAAAATTATTCTGTGACGAAATGTGTAGAGAAATCGTGGCCGTGGGTAAGTGTCAGCAATTTGCTGCACTTGGTTTTATTATAAATTACTTTCATTTTGCGGAATATTCTATTAATCGTGAATAAGCAAGTTTAAATTAAATTATCAAATTTGAAAGCGTTATTTTGCCTAATATTAGTGATATTTTCGATTTAAGGTCTTGATAATGGCTCTATTATGCTGTTCGATCCTCGAGTGGAATCAGCATCGCAGAAGATTATGCATATCACGGAACTAATTGATCCAGTTGTTGGTTTAAGTTTAGTACCAAATCTTTCTGATGTTTCTGTTTCCAGTATGCATTTGCTTGCTGGGTCTTTTGATGGTGAAGTAAGACTCTGGGATCCCCGTGTATTTAAGGTTATTTTACAGTAAATACGAATTTTTAAAATTTTGATTTAAAATTCAAAGAGAATTTTATAAGGAATATAAAGTTTAATCAGAAACCTATTTTCCCATTGCTTCTTGAAAAAATTGTCAAAGCAAGTAAAGTTTACAGTTTTTTATTTTTATTCCTTCCTGTCCAAAAAAAGTTTATTTCTCTTATCACACCCTCTTAATTTGACTTAATTTTGTTAGACATCGGAATATGACAGATTTATAGGATTCTTTATGGCGCCTCAATATTAATCAGTCGAAAAATGATCGACTGCCACAGCTTGTTAAAATGGATGTACAAAGGCACGCAAAGGTTTGCTATATCAATTAACAAATAGAATAAGGAATGAGAATTTTTTTATAAGTATGATTAGGATTTTCTTCATTCGTCGTTTACATCTGGTTTTTATCAGGTTAATAATGACTTTTCATTATCATTATCTTTAGAATTTTTTCCATTCAGATTTTTGCATGTGCCACGAGTTCATTGTCATTGAAATTTTATGATATATTTGGTAAAAAAATCAATGAAATACAATATGGGCAATCCATAACAAATGGGCGTAAAATTGGTGTACCAACTGCACTACGATTTCATCACTTATTAGCTTCCGTCGCCATTGCAGCACGAGAGCGTTTAATCGCTGCATATGGAGTACCTTTGTCTATTTAATATTATCAACGAATTTTATTGTTTCTTGTCTATATAAAGTATATGCTCAGCACTGCGAATAAAAAAGATCAGGTAATCTAAAGTTATTCTACATTTGTGGCTACTGATCCAAATGCGTAAGTTGAAATAGTCCTAGCCTTCATTCCATTTTAGTTTTTTCGAGTATTTACCCTAACCCAGTGGAATGACTTAAAATAAATGTCACATCACTCATATAGATTTCAATTTGCCGATTTTAGTATCGTCTATCGTTTTTTCAATTTTTTCAATTTTCAATTTTTTTTTGCCAACAATTATTTATCCATAATTTTTAGGCATGGATCACGTTTAAAAGGACGGTTTAAGGTATTATTTTTTGTTTATATTTGTTGCAAAAATTTACAAGTAAACCGTTTCGCGGGTCATTTCATTTTATATTCTTTCAAATCTTGCTCAGTCATTTGTAAATTCAATCACTTTAATAAAATTTTTGTACCTATCCACAAATTTTTCGTATCTTCAAAGAATAAGGTGACATAGATTCATAGATACATCTAAGAATCCGACGCATAAAAATTAATGATGGTGGGTGTCCCAAATGTTATTTGTCCCTCTAATACGATGAAATTTCTTCACAAGGAATCATTTGGGAACAGAGGTAGAGGGCGATTTCTTAAAATCATCGGAAGCTTTCATAAGATTTCATTCATAAAGTCTTTACACATAAAGTCATTTATACAAAATCAAAAATATACAAAAATATACACAAATATATAGTAGATGGGAAAAAAGGCAGCCCTGTGACAGAATTCAAGTCAACAATTTTTTAGGTATTGTTACAACGAATAATTTTTTTAAGCTTGGTATATCACGCATCACGCATGAGGGGATACAAAATTTTATTTGAATAATAAAATAAAATTGCATGATTATAAAAAGGCAGAGACTAGAGAGGATTGCGAAATTCCACCTATTGAAAATCCTCTTGTCCTGTCGATACGCTAATTTATGCAGTTGACGATATTTGTTGTAATGATTTGGAATTAGATCAATGGTTTATCTACGAATCGAAAAGCTTTTAATGTTAAAACTCTATAGACACCAAAAATAGAAAAAAACGAAAATTTGAAATGATGAGACAAAAGGTTTAATTATTAAACATTAATAATTAATTGTTCTGAATCCTACCGTCCACGAAACATTAAAATTTATACAAAGAAGGCTAATTCTCATAACGCCAAATTACTCCATGAAATACTAATTTATTTAACCATAGATGAAAACAATAATTCAAATAATTGAATAACCGTGCGAAAAAGAGGATCACGCGGAGAACTAATAATGCCCTTCTAGAACAAAAAAATGAATACATGATACATACAAAATTAAGAACAAAGATCGTCAAGATCATAAAAGTTTTAAAAATTGGACTTTTCCCTATTGTTAATCACCCCTCTAAATATCTATCAGTTCCCTAGCGCTAGAATAACCTTCTTGAAGTCATCGCCCACAGAAAAGAGGGGACAACATCATCCACATTGGAAACCTATGGTTAAAACCATATTATATTATCGCTAGTGGTAATGGAATGAAGTTGCGCATGCCTTTTCGTAAAATTCGATATGATTTTCGCTGCTCAGCGTCCAACTTTAAAAGTAAATTGAATAAAATTAAATCATTTTATTTGAAATTATTTATATCTTCTTGGTTTTTTATCATACATTATTTTCGTTCCCTTTATTAAAATTTTAATTTATTTGTGTTTTTTTTTCGTGTGATCGTTTTGTTTTTGTTGTAAAATGTTTAACATTCACTGTGTTAGTGACTGCTGCAGCCATAAGAGATTATGATATTGCACCACTGTTCATGGTTTTTCGATTTAGAAAATTCGTAAAATCAACTAATTTCCCGTTAGCTTTAACAAGAATTCGAACAAATAGTTGCTGCTTGAATAAATTCTGCATTATTTCATTTACATTTTTTCCAATTGAGATAATAGTCGTACCACTCCGTCCAAGAACTAATCGAGCATGTCTTTCTTTATCACAGCGAACTTCAGTAACGATTTGCAGAACATCACCTTCTGTCTGCCATTCTGTGATTAAAACCTGCAAGCAATTAATAAAAATTACTCCAAATGCAAATCAAAAGGTTTGGTTGGTTTAAATGCTAAATAATGAGGGAAATTAATCTAGGAAATTTTGAGAAAAAAGCATTTATACAATATTATTACTAGGATGCCTTTTAATCAGCCACATATTCCAAAAAATTTTCTGTGTTAGAGGATAAAGTATTACATTAAGATTATAAGCGACTTCAGAAGGAAGATGTTCCAACAATTGCGCTCGTATAGCATTGAGGCAAAGTTTTTGTGGACTTTTCGTTGTTATTAGACCTTTTGGAAAACGGTGGTTCTGAATCGTTATTATAAATTTTTTCAGAAAAATGAAATTATTACCTTTAGAAATCGAAGAAATTTTGTCAAAATTCTCAATAAAACTCCTTATATTTATAATTTATATTTATTTAATTTGTATTTATATTTATATTTATAACTTTTACACTTATGTATTTAATATAATTTTATACTTATACATACTTATTTTTTTAATATATTTTATATATATTTAATTAAAAACATTTAACAGTTCTATCTTCCCTCACATTTCCATATTTACAAATAAAATTTGAAGACATAGTCGAAATCGAAAATCGAAATCATTAAAATAATATAAAAGTTAAATATGACAATCTAAAGACCACAAATATTGTTGTAATGCTTATAAAGGACAAACCTTTTTTTGAGCGACAGAACATAAATGCTTTCGAACATCATCAATTCCTTCACCAGTGAAAGAACTTACAAAAAAAACTGAATCAAAGTTTGGCCAGCCTCTTATATTCATAAAAACTTTCTTAGTGTCGAACCATGGACATTCATATGTTTTTTTTGCCATAATTGCACTGAAATGATGGTAATTCATAACTTTTTGGAAAAAAAACTGTCCATAATACTCAAAAATTTTAATTTCATTGAGAATGTATATATGAAGAACTTGTCAACAAAAATTAAATCAGCGTGGTCACTGGAAGCTCATTTCTATTTCTTTGGCGAAATGATCCAATCTTTTAATGATGTCAAACAAAAAAAAAACTATCAGAAAGTCGTTATTAGATGAATTAAGCACAAAAAATGTTTGATAAAATGTCTGATGATTATTTCAATGATTAAATTAACATGAAAAGATAACATTAATAAGGCATTAAGAAAATATGTATTTTGAAAATATGTATGTATATGTATATATGAAGGCATTAAGAATTACTTGTATTTACGTTGCCACTGTTCATCAGTATTTCCTTCGTTATTCACAGATAATGGCATCAGTACCGTTTCCTTTGGAGGTGATAAAGAACCCAATCGCCCTATCTGTTTCCTAGTTGTTGTAATAGGTTTGCCGCCAACTTGCCCACAACATAAAATCCTCACAAGCTCGAGCAAATCACTTCTACAAGTAAGATCAACATTCATTTTGTTATTTAGTTTTAAATAATTTAGTTTATTTAGTTTTAGTTTTAACTATGCTTCAAAAACTAATGAATTCAAGAAAAAAAAAATGATTTATCGAGATGACACCTTCTTTGTACAAGGTCAATTTTATTAATAACCAAAGACGAAGGAATATGAGAATGTGAATGCAAAAGATGCATTATACGGTGATGAATATAATCACCAAGTTCCATCGGATCCTGCACAATGAGTAAATAATCGGCAGTATCAACAGCACGACATGGATCTGGAAAAAAGCGATATATCCAATTGCAGAAATATTCAATGATAAAAGAATTAATAATTTAAAATGTTAAGATTTAATTATAATTACGATTAAGGATTTTTATTTGATTACCGATTAAATATAAATAAATAGATGAATTTATTAAATTTACAAATTTATAATTATAATTTATAATTTTAAATAATTTATAATTTTATGATTTATAATTTTATAACTTTTAATTTATAATTTTTGCTATATTTCATCAGAAATTTAATTTTTTGCTATGTAATAAAATATCAAAATATCGTTTTTTTTCTAACAGGCAGGCACCCTTTAAAAAAAGGGAGGTGAAATAACTCAAAATTTACCTGACAAACCAGTTTACCAATTAAAAATGATAAGTGCCGCTTAGAAAAAGAACGAAAAAAAAGTAAGTTGCCGATGTTATTAAGTAGGTCAGTTGGTTAGTACGAAATCAATAAAATAATCACCTTATTAGAAATAAAGAATATTTCAACACCCTACTAAAAACCCATCACCATTTTTTAACAGTCCTTAACCTCATGGGCTTCTCCTTAAGCTTCCGCCTCTCCTCTTCTTCCCACCGCGATACAAGTTTTATACATAATTTTCAGGAGGAAACAACCTTGCAGAAGACGATTACCCATTGAGCGAACGGTATAACGTGCATGTTTGATACCAACAACTCCTGGACTATCAACAAAGATTAACTGCGTATCACCTTCAGTAATGGCGGCAGTTAAATTTTCCTGCGTCGTATCCATTTTTCTACTAACTGCACAAACTGCAGCTTTCACTAATTGGTTCGTGAAAGATGATTTTCCAACATTTGGTGCACCGATTACTGCTATCTAAGAAATTTCTTTTTTTCGATGAATTAACAAATATTAAAAATCAAAGAAAAATAAATATATAAGAAAAGAAAAAAACGAAGTAGGAATAAGGCTTCCCGCCTTATCATTTATCACATATCGATGATTGACATTTTCAAGAGACCATTTCATTCAAAAAGAGACGCAGCAATGGTAATTCATCGGCACTTCGTCACCCGAAGGAATTTATGGCTAATTACGGAATTTGGTTCCGCTAGAGAACGGGCATCCCGAGGCAATATATGAATGACTCGCCTATCGTGCCCACCACGAATTTATCAATCTTTTTTTCGAAAAATATAAAATGAATAAAGGAAGAAGCATAAATAAATTAAAATTGACTTACCCTAAGGCATTTCCTAAGGGCATCATTGTTGGTACCATTAACCACGCCATCTACAAAAGCCTTTAAACAAGACGAATATTTCACCATTATTCCTCGATCATCATTAACGCTGAACTATTGGCTATCTGCAAGATAGCATATTCACTATATATGCTAAAACGCAGCCCACTTATATGTGCACACTATTCAATGGTTGATAAGATGTTCTTTACTATGCTAATGTAGTTTAGTTGAACCGGTTGAGGAGTAAAGGGGTGCTAGTACCACTCGGATCCCTTGACATTCCTTTTGGGGTGAGAGGTCGGGTTTGCGGCATTAAGGTATTGCTTGACCATGAACCGAATCGATCATATATCATTGAACCATGCAAAGCCTGTACTATTAGCTCGTATATTTTCCGATAATTTTTTTTACGATGGAGCAGAACCACTAAGAAGAAGAAGAAAGTTTGATCAAAATTAGATTGTCTGCCACCCGTCCTTTTTATTTTATAAGTCTTGAAGAGGACAAAATTAAAGTTCTAGGTAGAATTCTGATTCAGAAATATTCACGTGATACGGGCGAATCAATTGTTTTTTGATCGTCATATGGTGACTACGGTGATTCAGTTCTCACAAGACAAATAGCTGATGAAGCCTTACGAAAAATGGTGAGCATTCTAAGAAAAAGAAAGAAGAAAAAAAGGTGCTGAAAAGGAATGAATAATTGTCGCCCTAAGAGAGGAGGAAATGAGGCAACCAGTCACCACTTACTCTACGATGAACATTGGTCTGAAGGATGTAAGGCACCGTTCTCCTCAACTGTCGAACCAGTTCTGTTCAGTAGTTTGAACTGTACGAAAAGTTGCACCGTATTATGTTTGCCACATTTTTCCACTTCTGAATAGAATTTGTAAAACGTGCAAAATATTGAAGTCTGCACAAGATGGTCCATTTGCCAGTAGAACACCACTGAAGGAGTGCTAAAATTTTTATTTTAGATGACATATGCAAGGTGAGACTCGAGCATTCCTTCTTTCCGCACTTCAAATAGATTAGTGAGGGAATGGAGGGGGATGGGAAAAAGAAGGGGAAGGGGAGTGGAAGCCGAACTCTCGCCTCTCAGCATGATAAATCTCTCTCGTACATAGTAAAAATAAAATGATAACTTAAATGATAACATCACTCTTCACTAAATCGTATTTGGAGCAGAATAAACAAGGACATTAGAATGAAGCTTCATCGTCTCATTGGCTGAATAAATGCAAAAATGAATTGAACTGTAATATACTATCTAGAAAGTTTTAAAGGTAACAATGGAACTCACTTGGCTTCGATAAAATTTTTGTTTCTGAACGTTGGTGCTTACAAAACTTTATTTGGGTGGAAATTTCGCAATTCTGGTACGATTTCGTAAGTCCAAAATGCCTCATAGTTGATAAATGCCCGTTTATATGCCAATTATTACGCGTTTACTGTCGAATATATTGAGTCGAAGTCGAATTTATGCCGGATTTTCGTGGATATTGCGGCTTGGAAAATTGATTATTCGAGGATATCGCTCATATTCCGATAGATCTATTATGCATTCTTCATTTCATGGATATTACTTAATATAAATTGTAAAATTGCTTTTAAAGTAAAAAATTTTGCAAGATTTTTACAACAATAAAATGTGTAGAGCAAGAATTTTGAAATGCTTATTTCAGTCAGAATTTCGTGTTTCGTTGAAATTTGGCTTGGAATTTCAAGGAATTCTCGCCATTTTATTGAATGAATTGTGGTGAATTATTATTTGATTTAATAAAAAATTCATGAAATGTTTTCGTCTGAGGCGTTAAAACTATACGCATATATAATTATAATGGAATGGTATGGGCATAGAATAGTTTAGTGTGCTATATCTCAATTCGGAGAGAGTCGATGCTGAAGTTCGATTCCCCGCAGGAGTAAACCTGTACAAAAATCCGGATGATGCTGTTGACCCACCTGTATTTCTATCGCCAAGGGGACTCCCTGGCATATTGCCCAATGTGGAGAAAGAGACACATTCGCGCCGCTACGTGAAAATAAAATTTTTGGACCGTAACGAGACATCCCATTGCGCAAGCATTTGCCGAGAATATCTTCATTAATCTAGAAAATCAGAGGTTCGAAGGCAATCAGATACCGCCCTATTCCCACCGTAAACAATATCAACCAACTAGCGTTTCCTTAGTGGCCTTGACTGACAACTTACCGGAAATAAAATTTTCACAATACGGCATGATACGATAGTTTTTCGAAGTTGATTTGAAAATTTTTCGACGATGACGTGGAGGAGTATATTGCAACGGTGAATGTGGTGTATACACGTAATTTTGCGTTTGATGAAAAAATACGTGGTACCGACGTCGGTGAGTAATGATGATGCAATGACGATTATGATATATTTGTACATAACGCGTAATGCGTGTATTTATATATATTGTATGTTGTTGTATGATAATGCCTATATTTCGATGTACTTAAAATAAATGTAGAAAAGTGAGATACGTGATTTTGTACGAGTAACACAATACATATATATGTATATAATCATGATTCTATTATTTTGGACGTGAATTGCGCTAATAGGCTCGTCAATATTGGCAGCTCTGGTTGACGGTCTAATTATTGAATAAGATGGTGATTAATTTTATATCGCACATTTTTTATTTATTTTTATATATTCACCAGAAAACAAACGATTATCATTTTCCTTTATCACTATCACCATCATCTTATACTCGTAACATAGTGCAAAGCGTTGAAAAATAATCATGAAATTGCTTAATAATTCTGGAAGATTTATTAATTTGATATGCATATTATTTTACATATTATTTTATGCAGATATTATTACTATAGTGATTTATTTATCACTTATTCATTACTTTAGCATATATGAGCGAAAATTTTTTCTCTAGATGGAGAAAAGAGAATAGAACTGTGGAGTGGTCTCACGTACGTGGAAAGTTTCTACGTATTCTTTGTATCTAGTTCTTTTTTTTTGAAGAGTCCTCACCATAACTGGTTCACTGGTAAACTCGCTCCACTGGTCGCAATTGAGCACTATGCCAGGGCAATAGAAGTACAAGTGAATCACCAGCATCATCCGGATTTTCGTATAGATTTACTCCTGCAGGGAATCGAATCGAACCTCAGCATGGACGCTCCCAATTGAGCAACAACCCACTGAGCCATTCTTCATTTCATTCTTACTATTACTATATGTTCGTTACTTTAAGCAGTAAATATTCATCGTTAGAATGAATAATATTGTTGAAATTTATGAAGATTTATATATATTAAAATAAATTTTAATACAGTTTATTTTTATTTTTATTTTTTTTACGATAATCTCAACTCAATCGTAATTATCTACTAAATTTAAGCATATAACTAGGAAAGTAGGAAAAGATACTAACGATTTCCCTAATGAAGAATAGCCCAGCGCAATATCTACTAATCTTTTTGATTTTGAGAAACGCAGCGTATACGTCTAACAAAATATTTAGTCGATTGTTTGATGCACCTAAAGTCCTCTTGAGTGGGGCCACAACCCGTAGAAGGTGCGAGGCCTCTACGGATGATGAATGAAACAATCGATGTGTTATACTTTGGAGTCGAGTTGTTTGAAATTGCAGCTCAAAGTGGATGGTAGATTTCATCTAAGGCTAAATATTGCCACGAGGAAATTGTTAGGGGAATTCCGTGGAATTTCTCGAACATCCAATATTCGATAGACATTCTGTGTATATACTTGAATATTGCGGAATCTCGCGATATCTTCCTGGTGCCATTTCGTAAGTCAAATGCCTCATACTCATTTGATTTATACTCCTTATGTCTAAATATTGCAAAATATTCTTTTCTATATATTTGTTGGATTTTTATGTGCAATGAAAAAGACCGAGAAGATTGTTGGCTGCCCAAAAATTGTCGATAAAGCCACAAAATTTTGTTCGAAAAAAGCAAATAAAAATTGTTATTCCTCAGATTTTATGTGAATAAATGCAAAAATGGTGCCTTGTGGCGGTTTGTGAATTAGAGCAGCAAATTTAATATTTTAATAAATAAATATTTTATTTTATTTATTTAAAAATGATAAAATGGAAGAATTCGATGAATTCTTTTAACCGAAAATGAAAGTGATTTTAGTCGATTTTATTTTTTTTATTTATCAATCATTTATCAACAAACAAAAAAGCGATATTTTTTCTTAATTTCCCAAATAATCTTTCGGAAAAAATCACCCGTTTTATTTTATATCGCATAAATTAAAACGATAGCGTAAATGAATTCATTTTTATAATTTTTAGCATCAAATTTTAGAACCGTAAAATTAACAAATCTTTGTATTTTTTTATTGCCTCGTTATTTTAAATTTTTTCTCTGTTCTATACAAATCTCATTGGATTAAATAATCTTTATATAATAACTAAAAAAAAGCTAAAAAATTTAACAACTGAACTTTTATCAGTTCTAATCGATTTTTATCAAAGTCCACTTGACTTTGCTTTATAAAAGATTCCTTTTTTTCAGGCTTTTTAATACTAAAATATTTTGAAAAAGAATAAATTAAATAGGAATGTATAAGATAAAATGTAACATTTGTAAGATGAGAATTTTTCTTGCAACTTTTTTTTTCCTATAAATTCTAATTTTCCTTTAAAAAATTTCAAAATTGTTATTTTTCAATTCTAAAATTTTTTAAGTTTTTTCAAAAAATTTTTGAAAAATTCTTAATTTTTTAAAAAAATTATTTTATAATAGTTTAAGTGCACTAATAATATTATTCGAAATACAATTTTTACGACTTAATTTTTCTCGCTTTCAGATTTCATTACATTTTATTATTGTCGATAGTCACCGTTACCGCTGATTGTCCCCTAAAAGAGTATTTCTAAACGATTCGTTTATATCATCCAATAAATGAAAAGTTTGCTGGCTGCAGCGAGAATTTGTCGCTTAGCAACAATTCCATCAATTTTACTTCAATTTCCGACAAATTTCCACATTTCATCGCTATAAGCTTCTTTATTCCTTCTTTGTTTGGTATTTGTCAGGTATGCTGCACTTTTTCTTAAATGGTATAAGTGATTTTCGCTTATAAGACAGAATTTTATTTGAGACTAACATTTGTATTTGATTAATAGGCTGCCCAACAAGTTGCCATTGGCTATATAATTGGCCATATGGGCTGCCATTATAAAAGAGGTCGAACGAGTTATTCTCGGGAAGCTCTAGCAATATACGATTACCTATATGAGCTACTTGAGATCAATTAATTCAGTTCCAAGTGATATTCGCATTCATTTCTACTTCGTGAATGATATCGTTTATCAGAAAGCTGGATTATTCGAATTGTAGATCAGACTGAAGGCCGAACCTAAGGAAGAAACTACTTAACACACAAATAGACTTTCGATGGCTAACGAAATTCTCGCTCGTTCGGGCTTATATGTCGATGCTTGCAATAGAATTCGCTTACTTCAACCATGTTCATAAAATTTTTTCTACTTTTTTTATTTATTTATTTTCATTTTACTGATTCTTAACGGAATAAATAAAAAGAATAGCAGAAGGTGAACATGAATTATTGTCATGAAAAATTCATGAAAAATGAAGGCCGAGTTACCTCATCTCTAATTTCTCTTCTCAATTATGGCTTTTTGGTGAAAATTTTTTTTATAAAAGAATTAGAAGAAAAATGATAAACACTGATAGGAATGAAATTCAAGAAACTAAAACTAAAAACAATGTATTATGATGGCGCTTTTTGCAGCAGTTTACGAATCATCAACTGAACTCTGTGATAATACAAAAGAATTTGCCAACGATCTGAATGCATTTCAGAATCAACTCGATAAAATTCTCGAAACTTTAGATGAGGTAAAGAAGTTTCTCTTCAATTATAATAATAAACGATAACATCCATTAAATCTTTAAAAAAATTTAATAAAATTGCAATTTAATTATAAAAATAAATTAGAAAAATAAAAAAGCGATAATTTTGATTCATATTGTCTAATTATTAATAATATTATCCTAGTACCAATTTTTGTGGTCAGTTCAAATATTATAAATATACATGAAAGCGCAAATATTTTCATTCTTCACACGTCGACAAAAATTTGATAAAATTTAATATTAAGACAATCATTGAAATAAATATTGAAAAAAAAATTAAAAAAATATTTCGTAAAATAGAAAAAATAATTTTTACAGTTATCAAAACTGGTTGAAAGAGAAAAAGTACGTGCTTTATCCTCAAGGAATATGTTGAAAAGTTCTTCCAGGCAAAAAACAGCAAATATTCAACAATTACAAGTTATTCCTTCCTTATTCACTTATCAACCATAGATCAAACAAAACAAAAACCGTTCATTACCGATTATTTTTGACAAATCCTAATCCTATTTAAATCTATTATCTATAATATAAATTTCAGATCTAACTTAAAATTTCAGATTTTAATCAATGAGCGCCAACTTGAATTAGACCGACTACGCATTGAACTGGAAGCGCTACAAAGAGAAGAAAGTGAACAAAAAGAATATATGCAAAAATTATTTTCAACAACATCTTTTTCGTGATCCTTTTTTTTATTTATAGAAATATATACCTTAAACCCATATGAGAATACCCAGTTGATCTGATGAAATGTTCAATTACAACTTATCGAAGCGGCAATCTTTGTCATTTAATCCGAATTCAATTTCGCGAACTTCAATTTTGATTTTGATTTATGAGTACAAAATATAATAATAAATAATAAACAAATAATATATTCTCGAATAAAGCCAAATGATTTAATATAAATATATATATATATCTGCTATTTATATATAAATGATTTAATATAAATATATAAATATATCTGCTATAAAATCCGTTATCCGTTATATCTGTTACTGTTACTTATAAAATAGATAAATTTTTGTTAAATTTATATAATAGATATATTTATTTTTAATATTTTAGAACTTTTTGAACATTAAATAAAAACACCATCAGAGAACTGAGAGAACATAATAATAAAAACAACAATAATAAAAAATAAAACAATTACTCCGTATATTGCCATTAAAAAAATAAAACAAAAAGAAAATTCATTCATTCAGAACTCGGATACAGCAATAATTTTTAAAGTGCAACAGAATATTCTAATCAATATTCTAAAATGACAGTTGAAAAAGAAAAGAGATTTGAGTGTAAAAAATGTACAAATGGATTAAAAAGGTTTTAAAAAAAATCGGAAAAAAAGAGAGGGAAATATAAATGGCATATAAAATTTATGTAGGGCATTACTAACAAAATGCATCGACATCGAAATATAACATTAAATGACAGCCACCCTTCTGCACTCGAGATGCTTCCAGTAAAGTTTGGTTAGAAGATATTTTGATTAAACGACTATCAGCACTATTCTAAAAAATATGGAAATAGTAGCCTAAAAACTGAACAAACATAGAAACTTAGACATAGAAAACTTATATAGAAACTTACGAGAATATAAAATTGAGATGGGTGCTGAACGCAATATGCTGGATGCGAATGATTCGATAATGAAGATGAGTGACATGAATCCAGAGCTTTGCGTTGATGCATCTTCGATTTTTCTTCAAAATCCCGTAATTCTTCACTCCACATTTGGTACAAATATTCCCCAATGTGATTCACTAAATTCAATAAATTCCTTATTCTCAAGTATAGGAAATAGGAAAATAGGAAAAAATGCTAATCGAACCCTCATTTTGAAAAACAGTGGAAAAAATATTTACACTCACACTAAAGTGCACATGCAAAACATTCAAAGCATTTTGGTTTATTATGCAAATGTTGCGGGAACATGGCAATTTAAAGCACTTATATTGTATTGGTTACTAAATCGCATTTATAGAAGGATTTCACTGTGATGGTAAGTGAAGTAAAGCAAATCGGATCATACTACCAAAAAAAAATCATACATGTTGTATCTCCCTTTGATCTGATATAATGATGGTTCAATAAAAAATGTGGAATATTTATTCGCTCAAAAATAGATTTCATTGGAATAAGTTCAACTTCAAAATCCATCTTCTCATTATAAAACAATGTATCATCCAATTCCATCATCAAAGTATCGTCATCACCCTGAAGAATCTCGCTAGCAAAAAAAAATTCCATATATATAACTAAAATGAATCCAAATACCAAAATTTTTTCATTTTTTCCACTAAAAAATAAAATTTAACTAAACATGATGATAAATGAAATGAAGCGAAAATCTTGAAAAATCTTGAATTAAACATGGAAAATAAATAGTATTAATAATAAATGCATTTTATGCTGGAAATTTTTAGCAGTCCACTGAAGTGCATGGGCTCCATTATTTAAATGCAAAAATAAAATATAAAAAAACAGAAAAATGAGGATATAAAAATATCTTTTTCGTGGTGATAAAATCATAGTTAATACTACTGGGATTTTCTTATGGTTAAATATCAATTCAAAATCATTAAAAATTTGCTTGGTTTTATACCACACCTCCATTCAGGACCATTAAAATACGATTCATTCACCTTCGTTTCAAAGGCTAAGAAATACTGTACAAGCAAGCTAATAGGATTAAATGAAGATTCTGAATACCTTTCTCCTCAAATGAAAGGCTACATTATCATCAGGAGTTGATGGAGAAGACGGGTTCTCTTCTAGCCATTTCTGCATACGGTCCTTAAGGGTAAAGACGTTAACGGGTGATATACATGACTGACGATGATCTTCATTGTTTCGACCCTGTCAAAAATATAGAAAATAAATTTAAAAAAAAACTAAAGAATCGAAAGATAAAAAAATTCTCAAATTCAATTCAAAAAGAAAGAAATGAAACTGAAAAAAAATAATACCGAACGATAAGATCCAGTCGATACCGATGGCACACTATAATCTAAAAATAAATATGAAATAAGATAATTAAATTCGGAAAAGATTAATTTTTTTTTGTATTTTGCCAAATCAAACATAAAATCTAATTTTAAAACAAACAAACAAATTGCTCCGAACCTTCAATTTCATGACTTGGCGCATAGGCGGAAAGTTTGATATTAGAATTCCTTCCTTAAAATGAATTTTAATTTAGTAATTCGACAAAAAATATTTTTAGAAATTAGATATTTAATATAAAGAAAATAAGTAATGAAAACCTTCAGCACAATCACTCAGCGTATCGCAAGCACTTGGGGCACCTTGTCCATCAGCACTAACTTCTTCTAATCTACAAAGGTACGCTAAGGTATATGATAAAAAAATTTTTCAATAAAGAAATTTCTGAAATATTTCGGAAATTTAGAAAATTTTCTAAAAAATCTTAGTACCGATCACTTTCATCATCAATTTCCATCTCCGCTTCTTCACCACTTCCATTTGAATTTGTTTCAGGAGAACTGTTATTAGAGCGATCTTGATGACCAGCCCGTAAACGAACCTTTTTCCCTTAAAATTATATAGATTCGTTCGATATTTTATAGTGAAGGATAATATAAAAGAATATAAGAAAGATAATCAAACCAAAGATAATCAAGCGTTTTGCGCCTTGATGTGGAAATTTCGTGGAAATTGTTGCAAAATTTCTTTTCAAAAAAATTTCTTTCTTTCGTTCTTAAGGAATCGCACAAATTATCACAATAATTTCTTTTTAAATCGAATGAAATAATTAATGAATAATATCTCATAACAAATAAAAGTCCTTTCAGATTTACAATAATCGGTTAAATTTATAATAATAATATTTCCGAATAAAAGAAAATTTTAATTTGGAAAAAATATTAAATATTCCGTTTGGAATGAAAGAACATTGCCATATTTTATGTGGTTTACTAATTTTCTCCATGGAACTTACTTGTATGTGATCCTTGAATTCGTCTACGACGATTGACAGCCTGTGCTCTCAAACCAGCCTGAATTCCTTGCTGGAGAGCACCAACATTACACTGCTGATGAAACATATCCATCGCCTTTTGTTGCATTAAATCATAAGCTTGACGATCCGGCCAAATCTAAAATTTTTTGAAGATTTTTCGAAAAATTTCGTTTGAAAAATAGCTTACCTTATTTATAAGCGCATCTAAATTGGGATCTGGTCTCAAAGACCGTTTTGAAACCAGTTTTTTTCGACAAGTCGGACATTCTTTATTGCCTCGCAATAGGGCTGTTGTTATGCATTCACAACAGAATCGATGAAGGCATTCCTAAAAGAAAGCTTAATAGTTTTTTTTAATAGAATAATAAAAATTTATAAGACAAATATCTGTATCTGAATAAATCACAACAATACCTGAGATCACAATGAGATCAATCCAAATATCAATCAATTAAAAAAGAATTCATTTGAAAAATCTTATGCATCTTATAAAAATCTTAAATCTTGTCTTTAAAATAGTTTTTTGCTCTAATAAAGAATGCTTGAAGCAGTTTTTTACTAAAAGAACTATTTAATTTTTAAAATCACCTTTGTGGCCATCGTTACTGTCAATAAATCGAGACAAATTGGACAACATAACTCAGCTGACAACAAACGTGTACTTATCGTAATTTCTGATGAATCCGTTACCGCTTTATGTGGTTTTCGTTGCTAAAAATGATAAAAATATAAAAATAAATATAGATTTAAAATAAAAATAAATCTAAAAAAATAATAAAAATTTATAAGGCAAATATCTGAATAAATCACAACAAACATAAATGATTTAAGTAATAAAATGATAAAAAATAAAATTTTATAAATTTGAAGAAATTTGCGAGAACATTGAAAATAATCTAAAATAAATTATTAATTAATTTAATTTAAGTTAAAATAAATTTTTAAAAAAAAATTTTTGTTGAGCGGTCGTTTCAAAAAATATTCTCAATTTTTGTGAATTTATTTTTCATTTCTGAATTTTTCATTTCATCACAATTCAGCTAATTTTAATCCTATTTTAATTTTAGTCCTAATTTTTTTAACCAAACAGCGATTAAAATTAAAATAAAATAAAATCGAATCAATTAAATTAAATCAAATCAATCAATTAAATTATATAAATAATATATATATTTCATATATATACATATAGTCATATAATCCGGGAGCGATCCCAAGGCTGGTAAATAAAATATGCTCGCAAGCCAGGGTAATTGTTCGAAACCTATCAAGGGGAATAGCCCTCTGCACGCGCGGCGAGGTATTAGCTGCATCACCGTGGAACGTCAGACGCTTATGGACGTTGTAAGCCAAGCTATCACTGTCCACACCCTGTCTAAGTATCGTGTGGATATCGCTTGCTTGTCGGAGGTCCATCTTCCTCACTTGTCTTCAGCAATTATTAATCCTGGTTCAGAGCAGAGATACTGGCTATATCACTGTGGTGCATCGAATAACTCGGGACGAAAAGGCGTAGGGATTGCCATGTCTGACAAGACCCATTGATGCTTTGATTGAGTGGAACCGGTAAACGACAGTATGGCCCATGCCCGTTTTAAGGGTAAGTTCTGCAATATCACGGTCATAGTGTATGTCTATGCTCCAACTCTGTCGGCAGATGACCGTGATAAAGACAAGTTCTATGCAAAACTTCAACTGCTAACAAAGTCTCTACCGAAATACAACATGATATCTTAATCAGTCGCCGTTGGAAGACTTCCGTACTAGATAGTCGTTCCTATCGCAGAGCTGAAACGGGCAATCTTCATGGATCTGACCATGTTATGGTTCAAGCCAAGATCCGCATAAAATTGACAACTCGCAGAAAACAGCATCCCCCAAGCTCATTCAATTATCTCAATTCGGGGAAAGTAAGCGCATTTCAAATCGAATTATTGAAGCATCTCAATGATACAAATATCAATGAATTTTCTGGAACGGCAAATGAATACTGGTCCAAACTAAAAGAATGTCTCCGAAAATCAACCACTTCCACGCTAGGGCATACTAGTAGGAAGTGCGCTAGTTGGGTATCGGAAGCAACTGTCCAATTGTCTGAAAAAGCTGCCAAAGCACGAATGTCAGGTGATCCTGACTACTGAGTGCTTCGAAGATTTGCAACGAAAGCAGCATGGCAGGACAGAAATCACTATTGGAGTGACATGGCCTCAATGGAGGCGGCGGCTCGATTAGGCGACAGTAGGAAACTATTCTGCCTTCTTCATAAAGCAGTTATGACTCGAGGAATGATCAGTGAAATGGTAAAAGATAACAATGGCGTACTAATCAAAAGTATTAAGGATCGCCTCATAAGAATTCTTTGATGCCAAACTTAACCATGAAGTGCCATCTGTTGCCCCTGATATAGCTGATACGTTTGCCGAAGCATACGCTTGCAATTGCGAGCCTCCAACAGAAGAAGAAATAATTTCAGTTATCCATAAGCTTAAGGCCAACCCACGAGAAGATGGTTTTCGAGCTGAGCTTTTCAAATGTTGTCGTTCTTCATAACGCACCTTCAACAAATGTACTCTCTAGTATGGAAAAAAGAAATATTACCAGATGATTGGAGGAAAGTAATTCTGCTCCCAATTCTCAAGAAAAATGATAGGACATAGTGCGACAATTATTGAGGAATCAGCTTATCAGTCTCAGCGAAAATTTTTGTTTCACTGTTACTCAACAGACTTATTGAAGTACGGGATAGCAGGATGCGCCCTAATCAAGCTGGTTTCAGACCAGGGCACGATTTTGCTGGCCAGATAATCATATCACGAAGAGTGTTGGAACATCGCTTCAGATAATTGCAACAAACTGCCACGTGTTTCATCTTTGCGGCTGCCTTTGATTCAATTGATAGAGCGGCGCTTTGGAGGGTGATGGAACATGACGGTGTTCCAAATAAAATCATAAGGCTCATAAAGGCATTTTATGAGCGCACATCGGCACAGATCTGTGTATGTGGGGATCTGACAGATTCCTTCGAAATAAGGTGTCCGTCAGGGCTTCGTCCTTATCCCCACAATATTCGACTATGCGGTAGACTGGATAATGGACATTACTTTTCGACACTCAAGAGGTATCCGAATTAGTCCAGACCATTGTATCACAGATATTGAATACGCTTACGATGTAGGGCTGCGTCCTTTTTTGACAGTTATAACGAAATGCAAGTAATATTAAATAACGTGTCAAAAACTGAAGCAAGAATAGGACTCAGGATCAATGTAAATAAAACTATAGTCTGTTCGTCTTATGTGCAAGAAGCTGATAAAATGCCTCTTTCTATAAATTCATTGCAGGTATCCGATTTCAAATACCTTGGGTCCACTCTAATACCAAACGGACAGGCAAAAGATAACTCGGATCACGGCAGCTAGAAATGCGTCCTTTCGGTTGACGAAACTTTTAAGGAATCGTCGTGAAATCACCATAAAAACGAAAATCCGCAAAGCGATTCTGCTCCCAATTCCGCATCTATATTGCCGTGATCCGTTCGATCTTACTATATGGTTCTGAAACATGGCCAATGAGAGTGGAGGATATTAAGAAGTTATCTGCCTTTGACCACCCTTGTCTAAGGTACATATTACGGATCCGTCGAGCGGATAAGATGTCACATGATCGCATCCACCTTCGTTCAAATAGCACTTGCATAAATAATGTGATCGCCGCCTTCGCTGGTTAGGGCACATTCTCCGTCGTCCACCACAGGAGTTGATGCATATTTCGTTATTTGCTAAATCGATGGTTGGCATCAAAAGTGAGGTGGGCCAATCAACACCTGGACTGATATGGTGAGAAACGATTTTGAACTTATAGATGGACCAGCAATATATGGACTTAGACGATGGAAAAAGGAATAGCTTCCATTACTGTTGACGATGGCATCAGATCGCGGCGCTTGAAAGTGTCTTACCCTTTTAGCCGTTGGAGCCAGCCTAACCAATAATGATGAGAGCTGTTAGAAGAAAAAGAATTTTAAATAAATTAAAATATTTCGGCTAAAAAACTAACCAAATCATATTCCGAAAGACATAACGCTTTACTAGCATTAACTGTTTCTGCAATGCCATAATTCATCGTAGCAACTTTATCGAAAACGTCTAAAAATATCAAAATTTATTACTATTAATAATAAATAATATATAACTTTTTTCCCTAAGAAAACTCTGATTTTTGATATTATTATGATTATTTGATTTCATTTTACGCTAACTTGTCGGATCGGACAAATTTTGCCATACGATAGAAGTATAGAAATATAAGCATCAATCGGATTATGAAAGATTTACTCGGTAATAGAACTGCAGCACTGGCATTCTGAAATAGGGAGCAACAACTCAATGAACTATTCTACTCCAATATTATAAGTACCAATGTACTCCACAATCAGTATACGCCTCGAAATAAAATATATATACAAATATATATATATATATA
>UYYG01001203.1:203606-235776 GCA_900625125.1 Dracunculus medinensis | reverse complement strand
TAATAATGCAATAAATAAAAAGAGCATTTCAAAAGTGTAATAATAAAAATTTTCCTATAAAGGACATCAAGCGAATGAAAATGAGCTTTTCCGCCAATTTAATAGTGGACAAATCTTGACATTTACAAAAGATAGCCAAAAATAATAAAAATCTTATAAGAAGTCGGGATTTTTAGCTTATATTCTTTCATAAATGATTGCATATTTATTAAAGCAAGTGTAGCTCTCACCATTTCTGGATAGGCTATTTCTGTCTGCTGTTAGCACGAAGTTTTGGCCAATGAGTCGTCACTCACTATACGATAGATAAAAATGCAGATGAGTCGCGAGCGCCAACCCATTTTTTGATACATCTCCTGAGGACTGGATTTGGACCCTTGCACCTCTCAATATTATACGATATTATAATTCGCTTTCCACTCAGTTATGTTACTCTTATATGGCTTTATAACATTTGGTATTTCCTTTTTGAAGTTTTTACAAACGAAACATTGAGATGAATCATTATTTGCGTTAATAAAGGGAACCAGTTTTCCAAAAATTTTATTTTCCTCTCTAATATCTGCGATCAATTATAAATTACATACAATTATCCGAAAAACAAAGTAATTATCCATAAAATCAAAAGAAGAAATAATTTCGCCGATTAAAATTACAGCGAAAGATTTTTTCAAAATTTTTTGTTTCATTTTAAGCAACGACAAATTAATTACTTTAAATGAAGCAAATATTGCTTAAAAATTAAAAAGTGTTTTATGAGTATTATTGTTTTTTACAATTGATTATGTGTCAATCACTGTATACAGAAAAGTTACCACAGGGATAACTGGCTTGTGGCAGCCAAGCTTCCTATCATTGTGAAGCAGAATTCACCAGATTGGATTGTTCATCCACCAATAGAGAACGTGAGCTGGGTCTAGGCCGTTGTGAGGCAGTTTTACCCTACTGTGATGTGTTGTGCGATAGTAATCCTGCTTAGTAATCCGGCCAATGGTGCGGACTGAATGCCTCTAAGTCCGAATCCCGCCTAGACATGGCAACGATAATTTTGCTCCTCGATGTCGAGAGGCAAATCTATATAGATATGTTTATTGTGCATATCTATAATATTAGCCCCATTAGATGGTATTGCTATACGTGTTGAATAAATTGCATGTATAGTTGCCAAAGCTGAAAATCCGCTACCAATTTCAGGGTGCAAAATCACTTGTAGACGACATTAATAAAATATGATCCGTTTGAACCTGTAATTTTCGCTTTTTCTATAAATTTTCGGCATCATTTGATTATCATTTTGACATTATTCTTCTAGTAGTCGTGATAAACTTTATATAATTATTATATAATAAATACTATTGTTTAGATAAATCTAACTGCAACTGATTTACTCAATCAATCTCTCGTTTTAAGTGAAGCTCTTGTCAATACGAAAACGAAAGTGAATCTTTTCAAATTGATTTGCTCAAAGTTATTTAAAAAGCTGAGTGATACGGCCGATTTCCTTCAGGTGTTTGTTTCATTATATTCGCCTTTTCCTCTTTTCTTTCATATTTTTTCTTCGAATAGCCAGCCATCATTAGTTCCAGTAAATACTCTGGTTGATCACTTAATTTATTTTCAGAATTCAGAATCTCGTTTGATTTTGAAATTTATTTTTTTCTATTATAGAAATTTTATACCTTCTCCATCGAGTTAGCATTTCCATTAAATTTTTCATCAACAAAAAATTTCTCCTTTAATAATGGTCTTTTTTTTATGAAATCGATCACTTTTTCATGTATATCATCATTCTCGCATCCAAACTGTAATAAATAGATAAATCTATTTAATGATTTAATCAATGTAAAATATGAATTTATCATCCGAATCCATTCAATTCTTATCTAAGAAATTCAAAGTTCTGATAAATCGATTAGAAAAAATTTATTCAATGCATAGTGACAAAAAAATCCACCTCGCAGATGCGGTTAAGGAAATCCCGCAGAAATTCGACTTCGCACAATTCTTCAATTCTCAAATCCTATTCAAAATAAATTTGATATTATTTATATTTTAGTGAAATGAAACTTCCAATAAAAAGAAAAAGAAAGTCTTCACTGAACTCCTAATGTTTAATTTTGAAAAAGACGTTACACATACAAGAAAATACTCTGTAAAAACAGGACATAAAAAATAAAAGGAATAGTAAGTACCGGATGCAATGCAGAATTGATTTTTTCCTTTTTATCCAGTGCTTTTGCCAATGCATTGATAGCTTTATCTCGTTTTTTTATCTCTTCTTCAAATTTGTATGCTTCATTTTTTATCTTTTTCTCATAGATCTGAAATTCACTCTCACTTGCCTCAGAAAAAAAAAAATTTTCTCACAATTTCATCACCGAGAAAAAATTTATTATGAAAAATTTAATAACCTTTCCCATTTCATCTTTTTGGCGATCTTTTTCCTTCATCTCCAATTCAAGGACTAATAATTTTTTTTTTAATGAATCGATTTCTTTGATAAATTCTAATTTCGCCTTTTCCTGATCGAATAGTTTCCGTAACATTATTGATTGCATTTCTGCCAACTGTCTAAAATTTTATAAAAAGTGCTTGAAATCAAGAATTTACTCTTAAAAAAATTACTATCCCAATAATGCCATAGGAATTAACCTAGAGCTTTCTGATATAAGTGAAATGTTGCTTATGCAACTCTCTGCATGACTTTCATCGTCAACACTCGGCTTTTTTTTCTCCAAATCTGGTTCTAAGAATGTGCGCGTTTTCAGGTATAATTCTTGATTCAACTAAATAAAAATACTTGCTTAATTGGTGATAAAATTTTATGAAACAAGCAAAAAAAATTTTCAAAGAAAGAAAGAACGAGTACATTTTGAACACATGGGTAGTCCAATGATATAACGACTTAAACATTAGGAAAAAAAGGTGGTTTTAAGTAATTTCAGGCATAGCGTCGAATCGAAAGATCTGGAAATTTCTCACCCTTGTCGCCAAACAAACCAACGAAAGCGTAAAAAAAGATGCCACCATTAGGCTGGCTTCGCTGGCTACAAGAGGAAAATAGACGTTTCCAAGCTGTTCGTTCCGATGCCATCCTCGACAATAACAGAAGCCATTCTATCGTTTAAGTCCATTAAGTTCGCTGGTCCACCTATACGTTCAAAATTCCTGTATCAGAGGACCCATCGTTCTTCTGGATATATCCAATGTTATTACTGTTGCTGGAGCCAACAGCGGATATCCACCTTGATATGGACTGATTTCATGAAAAATATAGAAAAAGTATCAGATATCAGATAAAGCAAAGCACATGAGCAAATATTTCAGATCTTCTGCTCTGTGGTCATCTCAGCTTAATACTACTTGTGTAACTTCGAAATCAGCATGTATGACAATATTGTCCAATAACCGGCCAATAATCTGCTTGTTGGCAAAGTCGTCCTATGAGGCATCAAGCTTCATGACCATATGAGCCAATACATAAGTACAATTCAAAAAGGTATTGGGAACAACACAGCTGCTTATAGATAAAGCAGTCGCTCAAGATTCAAAAAGCCCGCAGGCCATTCTGTGTACAACTTGGATTGAAAGCCTGTAGCTCCATGCCCCACATCTGGACCTGTGAATATTCTATACAAAGTCAACAGGATCCTAAACAGGTTCATCGAGAATTCAGAGAATTGTGGAAAACGACACCTGAAGTCAACTCGAAATAGCTTGTACAAATGGCTATCAAATGCGGCATATATGAAGGTACTGCACTATTTCCCCTATTGTTCTGGCATAAGTCTAATCCTCTCAATCAAATAATTACCAGAAGAAGATATGGACCAGAAAAGATATGGACATAAATTTAAGAGCGGGACTAGCAATCTTTTTTACATATGGATGACATCAAATTTTATACAAAAAGTGAACGAAATTGACTCGCTCATAGCCATATAACATAGCAGCACAACATCAGACAATAAGCATCAGATCCACTGAAACAAGAATGCACCATAATGAACAGGATTCTAAATGCAGATTATGCAAAAGTGCTCTAGAAAACAGTCCAAGTCAGAGTGGCAGGAATATAAAATGGAAGCAGGAACAACATATACTGAAAAGCATAAACCAATGTGCTGGTATCATCTACCGGAATATCTACTCGACTATGGCTTAAATCCTCCTAAGACTAAATGGACGATTCCCCAGAAAATTGTGGAAAATAATAAAGCGATGATCTTGTGGGACTTCATCCAGTTAGACAAACAAATACTGGCCAATCAAGATATGATGGTAACAAATAAAAATCAGAAATCAGAAATCAACAACAGAAATCAAAATCAGAAATCAACATTGGTGATTTAATAATACCAAGCAACGTCAGGAACGTCAGGAAGGAGGAATTTGAGAAGTCGGAGAAATATCAGGGCCGAAAGAGGAACTAGAGAAGATGTGGAAAGAAAAGGTCAAAACAATTCCAGTAATAATTGGAAGTGTGACCTCTAAATTAGAAAAATGGCCTTAGCAGATTCCAAAAACAACATTGGAAATTTCTATTCAGAAATTATTAGAACAACGCACTATTAGAAACAACTGAGATTCTGTGTAAAACCAATCTTCTAGGCTTCTGGTAGAGGATGCGAGGTTGATGATAATCATAATTATCTACAGGGAAGTGAGAAAAGTTTTTTTAAAATTTAATTCATATAATTTAATTTAACTTGATAATTTGATTTTAATTCTTTTAAAATTTTTAAAAATTATGATTTAAAAGAACTTAACTTAATTGTAATAGAAATTTGGAAATAGCATAAAAGAAATTAGCATAATGGGATAGAAAAATGACCACTCAAGAATAAGATATAATAGTTATAATAGTTATTAAAATAAAACGAACATCGGTCATTCGTTCACGAAGTTGATTTATTTCCGCTACGATCTTCTGTTTTTCTTCATTCCATTCTAATTTTTCTTGTTTTCGTGTGGCTGTTAATGAACTAAGTTTTCCAGATAATTCACTTATTTCAGCCTTGAAATTCAATCGTTCTTTTTCTGACTCTGATAATTTAATCCGCAAATTGATGTACTAAAACAAATGTTATAAGATCAAAGAAGACCAAAAAATAAGAAATCCGAAGCTATAGAAAAACAATTAAAACAAAATTATTTTTATTTTCACTTACATCTTCACTAAAATCTACATCTTTTAAATCACGAATGGTGGGTAACTCTTGTTTAAGAAGATAATATTTTGATTTTAATTCAAACAAATCGGCTTTCAATTTTTTATTTTCTTCTCTTGTTTGCGCAATGTCAGGCAGCGAACCTAAAAATCGAACGTAAAATGAAAGACTTAAAGAAAAATATTTCAATACAAAGAAAACTGATATTTACACATCTAAAAAATGAATACTGAGAAATACCTTCAATCGGAAATGACCGGGCCATAGCGAATTCTGTTAAATCATTCATAGATGAACTAAAAGCATCATTAAAATTAGTTCAAAGACTTCGATTTTTAACATCTATTATCAAAGCATTTTTCGAAAAATTCAAGATAAAAATAATACTAATAATTTTTTAAATATCTTCATCACAGAAGAAATGAAGAAAAAAATTATATATGTCTGATCTTCTCCTTCTTCTAACAGCTTTCATCATTACTGTTTAGGCTGGCTCCTGCGGCTACAAGGGTAAGACGACTTCCAAACGCCGCAGTCTGATGCCATCATCGACAGTGATAGAAACCATTTCTTTTTCTATCGTTTAAGTCCATATATTGCTGGTCCACCTATACGTTCAAAATCATTCCTGACCGTATCAGTAGAGGTGTTGATTGGCCCCACCTCGCTTTTGACGCCATCCATCACACGGTTTAGAAAGTAACGAAATATGCGACAACTCTTGTGGTGGACGACGGAGAACGTGCCTTACCACCGAAGGCGATGCTCTGTGACAATATTATTAATATAGGTGGTGTTTGAATGAAGGTGGATGCGATCATGCGATATTTTATCCGCTCGACGGATATGTAAAATATACCTTAGACAAAAGTGGTCAATAGTAGATAGCTTCTTAATATTCTCCAATCTCATTGGCCATGTCTCAGAGCTACATAGCAAGATCGAACGAATCACGGTTATATAGATGCGGACTTTCGTTTTAATGGTAATTTCAGAGTGATTCCATAAAGGTTTCGTCAACCGAAAGAACGCATTTCTAGCTGCAGTGATCCGGGCTACAATATCGTCTTTTGCCTAGCCATTTGGTATTAGAGTGGACCCAAGGTATTTAAAATCGGACACTTCCTCGATGAATTTACGAAAAGAGGCATTTTATCAGCTTCTTATACATAAGAAGAAAAGACTTTCATTTTGTATAGATTAACCCTGAGTCCTATTCTTACTGCAGTTTCTGACACGTTATACGTCATATATTTGATGTTATTAATATGATTCACAATGCTTTTAATTTACAATTTAGAGGAATAAGTTACATTTTAATAAGTTATGTTTACTTGAAAACTATAAAAGCTCATACCACAAACGTGACGACGCTTTATCAAAGGATTTTGACTCCACTTTTGAACCAATAAATTCATCCGAAGGTATCTTCGTTAAATTGAAATTCATTTTGTTATTTTCATTTGAATTCGCACTGCCCATAATAAATTTTTCTAAGTTTAAATCAAAAAATAAATTATTTATTTTATACATTTATTTTATATTTTATACATCTTATATATTCAAACAATCATATTCAGCAAAATATGGTGAAATTTTTTTATTTTATTTTTTCCTTTTATTAAGCACGACATTTAAGAAATTTTGTTGCCATATTTGGCTTTTAGTCAAAAAAATGCTACGAGTTTTTAGAAAATAATATTTGCTTTGACTTCCTCAATTAGAGAAATGTGTTGTAAATATCAAAATCTGTTTGCACTAAAATGATTTCAGTAAAACTAAGAAAGAAGAAATAAAAGTTGAATCGGGAAAACGAAACTATTTTCCATATAGATATAGACTCTTATTGCGTAATTTATGCAATTATAGGCTGACCGTTGCAGAGTGAAATTTATTTCATAGCTTTACTATCGGATTCAAACATAGCTTTTTTCCTCCGTAATTCAAAAATCCCCACCAAGAATGTTTTTCTTGCATCTGATAAAGATTCAAATGATATCAAAAATAATGCTGAAAACATTTCTCAGGCGAAAAAAGCGAAAAACAACAACAGATTTTGATTTAATCTTTGTTGAAATTAACAGCAAAAACTGTGGATTTCATGATGAACTGGCCACACTCACGATCAGATGGAGGATAATCCATTCATTTGATGGAATCAGAACGTTGCTCGATACTGATGATTAGCCAGCCCAAGAATGTCTGGCAATATCTGCAATAAGTGTGCCATCTGCGCGAGACACACCGGTGCAAGACCTATTTTGCCCAGCCACATGTCCATCGAACGGAAATGTAATAAAAAACTAATTTTTTGAAATAAAAATTACCGAATTCAGAATTTCGTTTCTACTTAATTCACATCCAATTCTACGACGAATCATAACTAAATTTTCCTTTTTTTTCACGTTTTAGTTCGTAATGAACCATCGACTTTTGAAAGCTCGGAAGAGTGAAACGATGCAACTCTAAATAAAGCCCATACAAATGAAAGCTTCTTGGGTATTCCCAACGATAATTATGGGGGCAAAACAGTCCTCAATAACCATTCAACCATAAGCACAAACCATTCCAAGCAAGTTAATATATAAGTAGAGCAGAAGCCAAGGGCCATAACTTTGCCTCCTCTTTCCTTTTAACATTGCGCATTCTTCTGAACGCATTTCGCTCATTTTTCATATTATTTTCGCGTCGCATTGGAGAAGGGAAGGAAAAAGAACGAGTTAGTAGTTCGCGGAGAAATGAAGGAGAGGGGGCGACGCGAGGAGAAAGACCGCCCCCCTGGCGTTTGCTGCCGAGACCGCCCTTCCTTCCCAAACCCTCTTTTAAATGCGCCGAAAGCAGCGAAAAATTTTTGAATTAAGCAGTTTGCGAAAGCAAAAGTAAAGCAAAAATTCGCAACGAAATTATCGGAAAATCTTTGCTTCCACTAATTTAAATTAATTTAATAGCTAAAAGGCGTTGTTTTGTAAAAAAATAAAAACTGCATAAAACTGATACTAAAATAAAAAAAATAAAAAGAGCCGTCGCCATGGAACGAAATTATCCAAACTATTTAAATTCTGCCGCGTTCAATCTATTCGTTTTAGGACTCAATAAAACTTATGCAGCCCTAAATACAATTTAAATTTGCAATGATAAATACTTTCGCATTTATTGTCGGGTAAGTCTTATAGCAATTGTTAGTTTGCGTTAGCAGTCAGTATTTCTTGTTAGGTTGGCTCCATTCACTATTAGGGTGAATCAATTTTGCAGGTTGGTTGGCTAACAGAGCGAGTGGGTCCTCTCTAGCACCGAAATTTCGCTTTTAAAATTAAGCTTTTAAATATTAAAATACCTTAAATACCTTAACTTTAATATTAAATTTTTAATTTTTTTGAACAATAGTCTAATTAAGTGGTTTTTTAAATATCCAGAAGTCTATAAATTAATACTATAGACACCATAAAACAGCTGGCAATTGCAAATCTACTAAGCTAAATTATATCTTCTTCAAACAGCTGTCACTATTACTGATTAGGCTGGTTACAAGAGTAAGACATCTCCAAGCCGCTTGGCCTGACGTCATCGCTAAAGTAATAAAAGCCATTCTCTTTTTCATCTTCTAAGTCCATATATCGCTGTTACCCCTATGCATTTAAAATCTTTCCCGACTATATCAGTCCAGGTCTTGATTAGCCCACCTCGCTTTTGATGCCAATCATCACAGGGTTCGGCGAGTAGCGAAATATGCTTCAACTCATATAGTGGACGACGGAGAACGTCTAAAACGAAAGCGACGTTCTGTGATAACATTAATGCAGATGGTGTTTGAGCGAAGATGGATATAATAATGTGCGATTTTATCCGCTCAGTGGATCACTAAAATGTATCTTAGAAATGGGTGGTTAAAAGTTGATGGCTTCTTAATATCTTCCACTCTCACTGGCCATTTTTCGCAACATATAGCAAGATCGAGCGGCTATATGGACGTGGATTTTCGTCCTCATTGTGATTTCACGAAGATTCCATAAAGATTTCGTTCACGGGAAGATTGCATTTCTTGCTGCCGTAATCCGGGTTGTATCGTCTTTTACATGGCCATTCGGTATTATAGTGGATGCAAGATATTTAAAAACAGGTGCTTCCTTAACCGACAATGATTTTATAAAAAAAAAAAATTTGCATTTGGTTTGCATTGTAGAACTTTTCCTTGAAACGCGCGTAGGCCATACGGTCATTTATTTCCACAATAATTTAGTCAATAATATCTTTGCTAGGAACCAGGTTGAATAATTACTCGAAAGCCGACATAAAGAAAATGGTCCTCCGACAAGCCACATCCACGTGGTATTTAGAGAGGGCGTGGACAATGATCACTTGGTTTGCAACATCCATAAATATTCCAAGCAGCTATAGCCAATACCTCATCGCTCGTACAAAGTGTTAACGTATAGGTTCTCGCCTCCCTTGACGGGTTTTTTGAGTATCCCGGTTCGCGAGCAAATGCTTGTGCCTTGGAACTTTATTATTATTATTTATTATTATTATTAGCTACTATTACTACTATTATTATTATTACTATTATTGTTACTACTATTATTATTACTATTATTATTATTACTGTTATTATTATTAATTATTATTTATTGTTATTACTATCATTATTATTAGTTTATCAATTATTATTATTATCATGCCCTGATCATATATTTATCGCATGTACCACCGGGTCAGAAGTAGCATGCATCAGAAGGCGCGGACGTCGCATCAAAGAGATCCGATTTGAATCCTTTCACCATAGAATCACTTGTGGACAGAGATTCAGGTGGGTCCCCAGCAGTAACCCGGATTTTTGACATCATGATAGGTTTGCTTCTATCATAGAATACAGATAATTAAATTTAAAAAAAGAGAAATTTAAAGATGATTTTCAAAAAATAAATATTGCATATCAGTTGCGAAGAATTTAGTCGGCAATGATGGTAGCTTTTTATTTGGGTATTTATTAGGTGTCAACATGGTAAACTGCAGTATTATCTTTCTTTTAAAAAATGGCCTTGTTTAATTAATAAATCCTTAAAATTGATCTCAAAAATTTTTTTCGACTGGTTAAATTTCTTATTATTAATTACATTTTAGTTATTTTTCTATTAGAGTTCTTTTAAAATTTTCCTTGTCTTTTTTTAATATTTTGTTTTCACATTTTCATAAACAAAATTTAGCCTTAGAAAGAATAAAAAAATATTTTTTTAAAGGATTTCTTTACAGAAAATTCAAAACGAACGCTGTAAATTTTCCTTTCTTCAGTTTTTGCTTTAGAAGCTGAAATGCGCTTGTGATGATTTTCTTTTTGCATCAAACATTTTCTTCAGTCTTAAATTTAATAAACGTGATTTTTTAATAGTTCATTCATCTTCTATTTGTTCTTACAGACGGTTGAGGAAGAATCCATTTGCAACCCGAACAGTTAGAAATGCATTCTTCCGGTTGGCGGGACCTTTATGGAACCATCAAAAGATCCACGTCCATATAACTGCAATTCGCTTAATTTTGCTATATGGTTGTAATGAGAGTTGAAGATATTAAGAAGTTTTCTGCCTTTGACCACTCATGTACGAGGGGATAAAATCTCACATGATCGTATCCATCTTCGTTCAAATACCACCTGCATTAATACCATCATAGAGCCTTTGCTGGTTAGGGCATGTTCTTCGTCGTTCACCACATAAGTTAACGCATACTTCGCTAAATATAACTCGCTGTTCTGTGGTGGATGGCGTCAAAAGCGAGGAGAGCTAATCGAAATGCACTGATACGGTTAGGAAAGATTTGAATGTATGAATATACCAGTGATATATGGACGTAGACGATAGAAAAAGGAATAGCTTCTATTATTATTATCAGCGGATGGAACAGCTGCAAAATCATTGGTAACCACGGGGCTAGCTTAACTAATATTGATGAGAGCTGTAGAAATTCGCGCCGCGAAATCGCATTTTCCATACGTTCTTTTGGCTGTCTAGAGATTAAGGCAGCATGAATTGGTGTTAAGTGGTATAGATCACTGATCAAAATTATATCCATTCCTCGAAAACCCGTTTCATAGTTTTTGGTGACTTATTTGATTTATTTTAATCTCAAGTTGATCAATTGATTTTTTGTAACAACTTATCACTGATCATGTTGATTTCATCATGATCATTCGATATTCTTGCACCATTTGGATCGACAAGGGAAGAAGTATTAAGAAAATGATATTTTCACAATATTGTCGTTGTATGAAATGAATTTTTAAAGATCGTTTTGCCGCAAGAAATTATTTTTTTACAATATTTTTTCTCCTCTTTTCTTTTCAAGAATGCAGTTTTCTCGAGAATAACATTTCATTTCCTTAAAATATTTCCGCAATAGTCATTTGACTCGAATTTTTGTTAAAGAAATTTTATTTTAAAAATTGTTGAAATTTTTGACAAATGTAATTCGATACGAGTTTCAAATTTGTTTTAATCAGCGTCAGCGTTTTGTCTCTCTTGTCTTATCTTTTATCTGTTAATGCAATTACTTAGCTCTTGTAATAAATCCTGTGGTAATCAATATCGTCTTCCATTTCATTTGTTCATCAAACCGCTTTTTTATTACACTTTTAATTCAGAAATCTTTCAAAAATGCTTATTTTTATTTTTGTTCTTATTATTTATATATATATATATATTCTTATTATTTATATATTATTTATATATAACTAAATTGCAGTTCCGAATAATGTTCTTCACTATAACATTTTCATAGTTCTTTTACAAAATGTAGACAATTTTTTTCATAGTTGTCCTATTTTGAAGGTTTCGATCCGAATTTGCTTTTTTCGTTTTTTAAAATATAGATTCGTATATTTCTATTAGTTCACCACTTTATTCTTTTTTTTTAAAAGTCCTCACCATTACTGGTTAAACTCGCTCCAGTGGCTTATCACATTGAGCAATATGCCAGGAAGTCTTTTGGCGATAGAAATAAAGGTGAGTCGTTAGCATCATCCGGGTTTTTGTAAAGGTTTACTTCTGCGCGGAACTGAACCTCAACATCGGCGCTCCCATTTGAGCAACAACCCACTGAGCCATTCTATTCCATCGCTTATTCATTTAATGTAAAATCAAATTGGCCTTATTTATTCTTATAGATATTTAAGCGAAGTTATCATGCTTTCTTAAATATTTCGATTTTCTCAATATTGAGCTACTTAGTCCTAAAATTAGTCAGTATAATTTTTTAAAATAGTATAATTTTCTGTTTTTACAGTCGAAATTTCATATTTTCAAATTGTCGATTACCAATATTATCATTTATATGAAATAATATCATTTCTGCAAATTTTCAGCGGAAAAATATGGTTAAAGATATTTTAAACTTTGGTTGCCTGTAATTAAATTGCAGACCAGACACGAAAAATTCACGCGGTCTGTCGTGAAAAGTTTTGTTAAATTCAGAAAGGGAAAATTTTTGAAAGAAGTGACTTATGTAATCGTCGATGGTTTCATGAATTGATGTTAGAATTTACAACCAGTTGAAAGTTTTATTATTATCCAGATAGCAATACAATAAAACGACCTGCGAAAATATATATATATATATGTTAGTGTAATAAATTAAAAAAAGGAGACGCTGTGAAATTACTAGCGCGCATAAAGCCAACGTTGAACACTGACTCTAGGAATGAATCAAAAGAGAAAAATGAAGTAAACGATGAAAAAAACCCGAGCCGACCTGAATCCGAGCAAACGATGAAAATGCTTATAATTTTGATAGAAATATTTCGGAATTTCCGACACAGTCCGCTGATTTTTAGTCAAATTTTAGTCAAATTTTATTATGGAGTTTCAGCAGCTTTATCTCAGCACACTATATCAGTCCATTCAATTTTATATCTTCAATTATAAAGAAATTTTAAGCGAATATAACCAATTTTAAGAAAGGAATTGTATGCGTAGTAATATGTTGCATTCGATCGAGTTGCTCCTTCTGAATCGAGTTATTAAAAGAGAAATTCGGCCTTTGCTGAGGACATTAAGATCTTTTTCGCCAAGTCACTCGAATGAGTGCTATGGGAAGAAATATGGAAAATTTAGATTCATCCATCATTGGGTAGGAGAGCCTCAAGCCTAAGGCTTGCGTTTCCTGTGATAATTTATCCGTTGTTCCTTTTCTCCTTTTCTACTTGTCCATTTATATTAGGCTCTTTTTAGATTCGTTATTTAATTCCTTTATTTTGTTTTTCAAGAACTCAAATTTAAACGGAAATTGAGGGAGAAAAAGAAGGAAAATAAGAAAATTATTGTGCATATTTACATCTACAGAATTCACTATTTTTGGTTTGGCTCATCCCACCGACTAATAAATAAATTGAACTCCTCTCCTTCACCAGAGAGTCGTTGAGAAGAGAGCTGAAGATGGTCACTACTCTCTTCTTATAATTTGTGAATACGTTCAAAACTATGCTTTGCAATAATTGACGGAATCAATTCAGCATAATTTCATGAACATGAATGTATTGCTAAAATGGATATATTGCAGTGATCTGCAGTAATCGACTTCTACTGATATCTATTCTACTGATATGATATCTATAGCGGAACTTTAAATTATTCTCAAACTTTCAAACAGCTTGCTGCCTATTTTCACCGTAATTTTTAAAAATAATTGACTAAAACTATATGTTTATTTCGCAATTTCTTTAAAAATTTTTTTACATTAGTTGGTTGTCAGAGAATAAAAAAAGATTTTCGTCCATGGTTTTATTAATATTTTCACTATTTCTTTCAATAATTACATTTTATTATTATTATTTATTTCTCCATAAGAAAGGAAATCCATTTTTGAAAATGAATTGTACTGGAATTTCAAATGACCGACCACTGATTCAAGAGGAAATTCATCAGCTATTACACGACAATTTTTCACCTTCAAAAGTAAATAATATTTTATGGGATGCGATTGTCATCGGGAGTGGTTTATCCAGTTTGACATTATCGAAAGTCTTGTCGGCCTCGGGCTATAAAGTATTGATTCTTGAGCAACATGACCGAGCTGGTGGTTCTTGTCATACTTTTAAACTTGATGAATTTGAATTTGATGTTGGCCTACACTACGTTCAGAATATGTACTCAGGACGTCAGTTATTCAAAATTTGCTCAGCTATAACCGATTCATATTGTCAATGGCAAAAAATGGATGATCCGGTGGATATGGTAATCATAAATGGTCAACGCTATGGGCGTACTGCAGGTGATATGAAAGAATTTCAAAGTTCACTGAAAAATTGGTTTCCGGATGAATCTGACAATATCGACAAGTTTTTTGATTATTCTTATCAATGTATGAAAGAAATACCTTGGTTGTTCCGAGCTAAATTTATGCCATTAATTATTTATAAGATTTTAACAAAATTTAATATTTTTGATAAGTTAACGAATATTTTTCGATGTATTCAAGAAACTTTATTCGAAATTATGTCAAAATATAATTTAAGTCCTCAACTGCAATGTGTAATCAGTTCTTATGCTGCTAACTATGGTGTTTCACCTAATCAAGCATCTTTTCTTCAGCATATGCTATTTTTTATGGAAAATGGTTATTATCCCATTGGTGGTGCCAATATTCTTACATCTAGTATTATAAGATCCATTAACAAATTTGGAGGGAAAGTATTAGTAAAAGCTAATGTTAGAGAAATCACTTTCGACGGTAACCGTCGAGTTAATGGAGTTATCGTTGATTATGGTTCATCGAGGGTTTTCATTCGGTCTCCTCTTGTTGTTTCGACAGCGTCGATAGTCCGAACATTCAATGAACTTATACCAACACCTACCGCTAAAACTTCGTTTATGTTTTCAATTGCTAATGAACTATATAGTAAAGATGTGGTTAAACGAGGTGGCATGCAAGCCTACATTGGACTGCTTGGCACCAGAAATGACCTGAATCTGCCATCAAACAATTTCTTTTGGTTTAAGACAAATGATATTTTTGAAAATAGTCGCTATTTAAGTTTAAAAACGATGGACGAAGTAATAGATTATGGTTGTCCACCGTCTATGTATATCTCTTTTCCATCGGCAAAAGATCCTGGTTGGTCTGCTCGTCATCCAAATGTTTCGACATGCCAGATTATAAGCTTGGCGAATCCCGAATGGTTTTCCGAGTTTCAGAATTTGAGAAATGATCGTTCGAGAAAGCGAAAAAATAAGGAAAAATACTTGTTATTAAAGAATACTATAGGCAATTACCTCGTAGATATGGTGACGGAATTATTCCCAAGTATTAAAAATGAAATAATTTTTAAAGAATTTTCAACACCTTTGACTCAAAAATATTATCTACAGAATATGCATGGGGAACTTTATTCGTTAACACATCAAGTTGATCGCTTTCAATCCAATTACTGGCCATATTTAAGGATAAAAACTGATTTGCCGGGATTTTTTTGTTCAGGTCAAGATGTGTTGTTTTGTGGTGTAAGTAGTGCGTTGCATAGTGGTTTACTTACTGCGTCTTCTATTCTACACCGAGATTTATATAAAGACCTTGAAAATGCTTATCTCATACAAACGAAAAAATGATATCTCATTTGATTCGATTGCTATTTATGAAATCTTATGCTGATTAAATGTGTTTAAAGTAATTATATTTATCCATAACTGCATCACAGATTGAATAAGTGCCAACTCTTAAATATCTTAGACTGAATGTTCTGATAAAATATTCAGCAAATGATATAAAGTATTAGGATGGCGTTGTTTTATATGGATTTATCCAGAGTAATTCTATGATTTATAATCAATTATTATTATCAGTTATTATTTCTTTATTTATGATGGCAATTATGGTAATAGCGATATTCCATTTCTATCATTACTGTCTTATTTTATCAGTCCGTTGAAATATATTTTTATTCTTCATTTTTCAGTTGTGTTGAAATAAACTTTCAATATTTTTTCTTTGCCTTATTCATATTTGAACATTTCACACTTACTTTTATCATTAGGTTGATATTTAGTAAATATTTCATTTTATAAAATCTATTTTAATAAATTTGTTTTCAATCCAAGAAAATTTTCTGAGTGCCCAAATGTTAAAAAGGGAGACAGGATAGGAGATTACTTGTTGCTCAAGATATATAGAGCGAAAATTTCGGAAAAAATTTCTTACATCGAAAGATCCAGGTGGTGATGGTGGATCAGCTCTAATTCTGTCGCCAAATGATCTTCTGGTGAAAAATTTCTTAACGTAGTAATAGCGAATAAAACGGGCCTAACTAGAAATGGAGTGCTGTAACCACATAATTATTTTAAAATGGTGAAATGAGTGAAATGGTGAAAAATGGTGAAATGAAATGAACCATAAAGTACCAAACAATATTTTATACAAAATTGGCAATTCTTTTTGAAAAAAAAAACTTGAAGAACAACAATTTATAATTTTTTTATCATTTCTATTATAAACTATTAGTATAAACGTTAAACAATTAAACAATGGGGTTAACAGCACTTTTATTATCAAAAAGAAATACGACGATATTTTGTTATATTATTTTACATTAGCAATTAGCAATAAAACAGTTTTAAAAATTTATAAAAAATTTGATAATAAAATTAGCAAACAAAATTCGGAAAAAAAATTTATACTGAAATAAACTAATGAATCAAAAAATTTAGGTTTTTAATTTTCTGGTTCATGCGAAGGTTTAACAGAATTTATCACTAAATTTTTTTATTATCATTCCTTTTAATATTCGATTAGATCGCTAAGATCTATTCATTTTTTCCGTGGATTGCTATTGAAATTAAATTCATTGTTTCTTTACGGAAAAAAGGAAAGGCGGAAATGATGCAAATCTCCGTGTTTGCCGAAATTTTTCGTTTGGTTTCGATTCGATTTTATTCCCTTTGGTTGTTATGGTTGATATTGTTTCCTGAGATTATTAATCATAAATCATGAGTTTCTTTTCTTTTAGGGAATTATTTTTTCAAAGGGAAATTAATGGAAAATTCATCGAAACCTTTACTTCGGAATCTTTTTTTACTTTTGGCGATATCTAAATATGCTCTAAACTGTACTTGGAAGGTGTTTACTTTTTAACCGCTTCAAAAAATAAATACATCAAAAGATTATGGAAATCTATAAACCAGTATGGTGGAGAGGTACTCGTCATAGGTCAAATTACCATAGATTATATCTTATCTCTTGGTAGGCGTAAGAGCTAAATATCACCATTGCTAAAGGTGGAATCCGATGATGCTTGAGGCCTATCTCCAGATCTATCCAGTAATAACTCTCGGACGAAGAATCATATCCTGATAGCCTGTGGATCCAGCTAAACCAGAAATGCTAAATATTGTTAGAAGAAGATTAATGGAAGTCTATATGTGGAAAAAATAAGGGATGTTACAGCGGTTTAGAAATATTGCCAGAAAAATGAAACTTAGAGGAATGGAAAATAAAGTTGCACCAACAAATTATTATTTGCATCAATTATCAAAATTTTTCAATTCAGAAAGACAATGAAGATGATAAAAGTACAATCAATGTCCACCTTATTTGTCACTCTCACGATGATTTAGGATGGTTGAAAACAGTCGATCAATATTATTACGGCTGTAAGTTTTTTAATGGTACCGTCGGTGAAAAAATATTAAAAGGACCGATATTTTCCAATTTTTTTACACAGTACTTTTCATGATTTGCTTATCTATTCGCTTTTTAAAGAATTAGATGGCAATTGTGGTTTCAAGGATACGATCATTCAATTCATTGAAAATAGCGCTTTCACCATGTATGGCTAGAATAAGATTTAAGACTTCTATGCAAAATGTCAGAATTGTGGTCAAATGTTATGGAATCCTGTCTCTTGAGAGGAGTCATTAGGAGTGAGGTAAGAGTGATGCTTGAGATGCGGCTCTACTCTCTTTGAGAAGGATCTTAGTCAGTAGAGCAAACCAAATCAGAAATGAATGCTACTGGAAAATATCGTTTAGATCTTAGTTACTTCATCTCGATTTACACTGACTCAAAAAAAGATGCTTTGAAAAAATTATCGTTTTTTTTCAGATGGAAAACTTATTTTTTGCTGGGCATTTCTTAAAAGAGTTAGATAAAATAGTTTTAGTCATTATCACTAATAGCATTCTATTTAAAATTTTATTTTATTACAGCGCATAATAATATAACAGCTGGTGGAGTACAATACATTTTGAACACGGTGATTGATGAACTGGAAAAAGTTAATTCGCGCACGTTCACATGGGCCGAAACAGGATTTCTGTGGCGATGGTTCCAGGACCATAGTGACTCAGAAAAAGATCGGTTGAAAAAATTAATTCGACGAGGTCACTTAGCAAAGTCACTTGGTGATTTTATTCAGAATAATTCGCAAAAAAGCCAGTAATTGTTATTTAAAGAACGCAATTTCCTCCTTATAAAAGAATGATAATGAAGAATAAAAGAAAATAATGCTACTGCTGATAAGCTCTCTTCATTCTATTTAGGGCAATTTGAAATTGTTGGAGGGGGTTGGGTGCAAAATGATGAAGCAGCAACGCATTACGTTGATATTATTGATCAAATGACTTTCGGTTTACGCAAACTTAATGAAACATTCGGTTCATACGCTGCACCAAAAGTTGCATGGCAAATTGATACATTTGGGCATAGCCGCGAGATGGCTAACTTATTAGCTATGGTAATGCATAAAATTAATATAAAACCGTAGGTCTAACAATTGAACTGCTTATAGGAATTAGTAAACACCTTTAAAAAAGCCTTTAACAATTAAAATTTCAGATGGAATTTGAAGCATTATTTTTTGCAAGAATTCATTATTTAGAAAAAGCAGAGCGGCTGAAATCTAATTCATTGGAATTTTTATGGAATACTTCGGACGAAACAAGTTAAAATTTATTATTCGATTATATTCTTCCAGATTTTTTCAGTAAATACTATACAATAAGGCTTAATGTCTGAAGTAGAATTGAGAAAATATGCTGGGTGTATGGCCGAGTGTTGCTGCTCAACTCGGAGTGCCGATGCTGAGGTTCTATTCCCGGTAGAAATAAACCAGTCCTTCAAAAATCCGAGTGATGCTGGCTGCTCATCTGCTTCTATCGCCAAAAGATTCGTTGATATTTGCCTAGTCCGACAAGCCAGCAGGGCGAGTTTGAACAGTAATAGTGAGTGCTCTTAAAAAAAATTGGGCAAACCATAATTCAGTTAGTTTTTTTCCCATCCGTCCTTTTTTAATCAAGTAATTAATTAATTAATTAATAATTAAAAGTATTAATAGAACGAAATATATTTGCTGGGACTTTCTTCGAAGATCATTACGGTCCACCTGCCGGATTTTGTTTCGACGTGCTTTGTAATGATGAACCGATTATGGATAATAGGAATATGGAAGGTTACAATATAGAAAAACGTATCAATAACTTAATAAATTATGCCATAAATCAAGTATTGTTTTTTTCCCAATTTTCATAAAGAATTTGTTGCCGAATAAGATATTCGAGAATATTTATTATTTACTATTTCTGAATTCTGATGAGACATATGCCAGGTTGCAATTGTTGCAATTGAGCATTCAAATATATTATCAATTTGCAATGATCTTCTTTGGCTGATGTCGAACGCTTACAGCAAAGCCATTACCGAACGAATCATATAATGTTTCTTATGGGTGGCGACTTTGGATACAGCAATGCGAACATGTGGTTTACCAATCTAGATAAAATCGTTTATTATATTAACAGTAAAGTGCGTGCTTAATTTGAAATAATGTTTTATAACAATGTTGTTATCAGTTAGATTGTTGCTTTCAACTTGCAACTCTTAAACCGACATGGATAAACCTGTCTTTAAAAAGTCCCGGTGATGCTGAGGACGTACTAGCGCGTACTCAAGTGACTCGGCGGCAAAAAATTTCGAGCCATATTAACAGCAGAGCGAATCTAACCAGGAGCAACGAGTGCTAACCACTGATTATCTTAATAACGTTTCTTCTCTTTTAAACAACAAAATCTAACTATCAACAAAAATTTAAGAAAAATCGGACGTAAAAAATCTAAAAATTTAATAAATCCAATCAGAAAGTTAGCAGCTATGCATCGCTAATTGCAGAAGTATAACGGTAATGAAAGGAAAATTAAAATGTTTTATTCGACTCCATCATCTTATGTAGATGCTGTAAAAAAGGCTTCGCCTAAACTAACGCAAAAATCCGATGATTTACTACCATACGCATCGTCCGAGCATAGCTTTTGGAATGGGTTTTATACGAGTCGTCCGACATTCAAAGGGTTTGTTCGGCAAATGAGTGCTTTATTTCAGGTGATCCTCCTGTGTAAATTTTAAATAAATTTATATTTCAAAGTTTTATCCATTGTTCGACTACGATACTACATCAAAAGACTGAAACGAAAGGCCTCCATTTATCTTTTATGAATTGAATCAGCCAACTGCCTCAGCCAAATCAATTGCCAATTTTCAGTTATCAAAGCAGCTAATTTCATTTTCTGGATTGAATTCCAGTAATCTGAATTTATTAGCCGAATCGCTTGCACTGGTACAACATCACGACGCTATTACGTAAGTTGTTCTCTAAAGTTCTTATTCGAGAAGAGTGGAATGCATTACATTATGAACTCGAATTAATTATAAAAATAAAATGAGCCATTTAGCACTCGGCAAGAAGCAAACAGGAAAGGAGAAACTTAAAATTTTAAATTAAAATTTCAGTATAAACATGAAATTACCTTTAAATGAATGAAGTGGTAATAACCATTTATATGAACGGAGGAAATAATATCTTAGATATAGGAGTCAAATCTTGCTTAGTTCTTAATTCTCATCAGACGTATAACTTATGGAAGAGCCAGGAAAAAATGTTTCCTCGTTTCCTCGTTTGATTCTGTAGACCTATCAGATCAAATTTAGGAAGGAAACGTACAGTATTAGGAAGATTTTAGATATATACTTTCCTTTTTTGAATTTTTGAACAAAGCCCAGAATTTTTGAAGACCTTACAATTTATAATTTTGCGAATCGTTATAATTCTAAAATCTTTTAAAATCGAAGATTTTATTCATTATCTGTAGTTCGAACTCTGAAATATCGGAGATATCGGAGAAATTAGAAATTAAAATTAAATTAGAAATATAATTGGGAAATAGCCAAGAAGATTTTTACATGTAAAATTCACATGTAAAATTCTGCATTCCATCACAGAAAATTCGGTTCATCTATCTTGTCACCGTATTGTTATATTGTTTCAATAAGTCTGCAGGCAATTCCATATCATATAACCAATATATTAAGCAGTGAGCAGTAATCATATCAACATACAAGAACATTTTAGAATTGGAAGAACACTGTTGATTCCATTAGTATTCATAACAAATAACAAAGGACCAATATAACTACCTTAAAGAACATCAGCGACTATAATGAATGACTTAAACGAAGAACGAATCTATTAAGCAGAAGGAAGAGAAAAATTTAGAAATTCAAGCAAAACTGATTCCTCCACAATTGTTGAATTTTTTTTTTTTGAGGATTGTAAACAATAATAGCCTTGTCACATAATATTTGTTTCTATAAATGAATATGAATGAACATGAAATTATCAGGCTGGTTGTGGAAAGTTAAATTTGAAGACCATCTTACCTGGGGATTAACCTTAGGCTTTTGAGTTTCAAGATTATTTCATGTCAAATTTGGGTTCAACTCTCTCCATTGGGATAGATAACTCTAACGCGATTTCTCAGAAGCCTTATCTCAGAATATTGGAAAAGAATTTTGGGAAAAATAAACCTCAATTCCATTCGGATTTTAACTGTAAATGTGGCGTAGTCCGATACATGGGGATTACCAGTTTTGGCTCGGTTATACGAGCAATTATTCTTTTAGCGATTATAGACCACCACGTAACCAGATGTTTGCTGTAATGCTGGAATTTTATACGCTAAAAGTTTATGGGGAACATTGGTACATCAAATCCCTGAGCTATATTCATCGGCCAGAGGATGGCTGCACAGTAAATATCTCACAGTTTGATTCCACTGAGAAAAATATTGATCAAGTTTCTCAAAGATTTTTATCAATTCGTGCGTGCATAGCTTAGGAGCAATAGATTCTCTGATAACCTAGACTTTACAGAATTTCTCTTAAAGCGGGCACAGGCCAATTAATTATTAATTGAATCACTGCTTGAAATATGAAGACGTATTGTCGACACGCTAGCAACGTCCACAAGATAACTGTATAAAATGTGGACAGTTATCGCTTGACTAAACATTCATAATCACAAACAAGATTCTTAGTCAAAGTCAAGATCTCGCCGCGTGTGCACATATTAATTGGTTCATTATTAAATATCACTATTTCCTGTTGGCGCATTTGTCGCATACACCAAATTAGGGATGAGGGATACATGGATGCCATTTGACAGTTGTTTCATTTTCTCGCCACACAATCACTTCAGGACAGAAAAATAGATGAGTTGCTAGCACCCACTCAGATTTCGCTTTAATGACAAGCTTACTTTCTCTCAAGACAAACAAAGAAACAATTCATAATTACGAAATTTTTTGATAAGAGAGTGAAATAACCAAACAAAAATTTTCGTACTTTATTTTTTCTATTTGAGCTATTTAAAAATTCAAACTGTTTGGGAGAAAAAAGAGGAAAAAAAGAAACAATAAAGGGAATTTAGGCACATCCGCAGCAACCAGTAAACCGAAAGCGGAGTAGTGGCACCGCCGCTTACGGCCGATTAATACGGATTAATCACCAGCCAATCAAATGATTATTAGCATCATTAATCATTACAGCAATGTAGAGAATATAAAGAAATATACGAACCAAACACTCAGCACAAAAACTAATCCTAAAATAACTTCATTCATAGTATTTTTTTATTTTTTTACTTATAAAATAAAATTTATTACAGAGGGACTGCGAAAGAAAACGTTACAAAGGATTACAAATATCGTTTATCTAAAGGATTGGATCAAGCAGAAGTATGTGAAAAATTCTTAAGTTTTAATGTTCGACCAGTTATGGATTATTTTCAGGAAGTGATTAATAAGGCTTTGACCAAAATTGTTCGAATCGGGAATGGTACAATCAAATTCCCTGAACAAGTGATATGTAGATTGATTAATGAAAGTATATGTGATATTACAAGGTACGATAAATTAAATTTTTCCCTTGAAGAAAACCAAATAAAGTATAATGGATATCCTCATTTATTAAATTAATGACTGTTAAATGTACTACCATTCGTCATTTTCAATGAATTCAGTCAAATTTAGAAAATATTCCAATTTTGCAATTATTGTTCTGAATGGAAATACACGGCCTTACCAATCAGTAATTCGAGTTCCATATTACCATAAATGTGCCTCAGTTTTTGATCAAAAAGGAAAAATATTACCTTTTCAGGTGAAAGAAACTAATCTATTCATAAAATTTTCGAATTACTTCATTTTTAAAACTTGTTTTTTTTGAATGAAGAATTTTTCTTAAAAAAATCTACGATTAGTTGATCTCTCAATCATTCTTTACAGATATATATATATATATTTGTAGATGAATGAAGTATTTATCAAATCTGAACAAGCAGCAACTTATGAATTATTAATCCCAGTTGAGATTCCTGCAATGGGATTTGCTACCATTTTTGTTGTTCAGAAAACGTAAGTTTCAAAAATCTTAGTTTCTAGAGCTCAATTGTTAGGTAACTGCTTGTAATTGGTGAGAGGTGTTCTTATCTCGATTAAATTAATTTTGTTGCCTTCTGAATGGTTTCCAACTACGCTTTGCGCTAACTGCTTTATTTTTATTCTAACGATATCCATGGTTGTTTACAGGAATCTGATTAATGAAATGAGATGTTTCAAAAAATCGACCTCATCACCAAAATTATCATTTTCACAGAAAACTGAGCTGAAGTTGAAGATAAATGAAAATTCGTTCAGAATAAAAAATAAAGTTGACTTCAATTTTTAAAAATAACTCAAATTAAATTTTTCAACCATTTCGTCGATTCAGACAAATAATTAGAGAATTCCTTTATTTTAAATATGTACTATCGTTTTACTCAGCCAACTTTGCTCCGAATAAAATTTGGAGATTTTAGTTCATTGAACTTGAATTTGATACTCGTGGATATTTATCTTCAATACAAAACCTGGAATCTGGCTCGATTAGCGTGTTAAAACAAGAATTTTTGATCTATCATGGTACTGGAATATCTAATACAACTAATCAACCATCTGGTGCTTACATTTTCAGACCAAATGGCACCATTTCTTTTCCGATTGCATCAAATATTACTTATAATGTTGTCGAGGTATATATTATAATTTGCTTTATTTCTCCAATTTCTCACATAAAAGTAAGGAAGCTTGATCATAGACCATTTTTTTGAATTCCTTAATGTTTAAAATATTTCAAGGGTGAAATGGTCAGTGAAGTTAGGCAAATTCTAAATCCATGGGTAACGCAAATAATTCGACTTTACAAGACCAGGCCGTTTGTTGAATTCGAATGGACTGTGGGACCAATACCTAAGGAGAAGGTGTATGTTCTAAAATCAAGATTTATTTTAAAAACGTGTGGATTAATCAATTAATATAATAGCATCAATTTACCTGAGAATAAGAATAATATCTGAATATGCAATAGAATTGGAATAGTTCACGCAGATGGCAATATTCTCGCTTCTATAAGCGATGTTGAAGAAGAATGCTATTAAAAATAGATTCTTCATCTTCTAACAGCTCACCATGACTGGTTAGGCTGGATCCAACGGCTACAAAGGTAAGACGAAGCGATCTGATGCCATCGTCGATAATAATAGAAGCCATTACTTTTCCATCGTCTAAATCAATATATTGCTGGTCTATACGTTTAAATTCTTTTCTTACCGTATTAGTACAAATTTTGATTGGCGTTTTTGTCATCATCCATCAAACGGTTTAGCAAGTAACGAAATATGCGACAACTCTTGTGGTGGACGACGGAAAACGTGCCCTAACCAGCGAAGGCAACGCTCTGTAATAACATTATTGATGCAAATGGTATTTGAACGAAGATGGATATGATATTTTATCCGCTCGATGGTCTCGTAAAATCTACCTTAGACAAGAGTGGTCAAAAGCAGATAATTTCTTAATATCCTCCACTCTCATTGGCCATGTAGTAAGATGGAACGAATCACGGCTATATAGATGCGTTTTAATGGCAATTTCACGTCGGCTTCATAAAGCTTCGTCAACCGGAAGGACACATTTCTCCGTGATCCGGGTTGTAAAATCGTTTTACGTGGACATTTGGTATTAGAGTGGACTCAAAGTATTTAAAATCTCGTATTTCCTCAACCGGCAATGAATTTATAAAAAGAAGCATTTTATCAGTTTCTAAATGCACAATAAGATGAAAAGACTTTCATTTTATTTAAGTTGATCCTGAGTCTGATTCTCGCTGCAGTCGCTGACACGTTATTTAGCATTATTTGCATTTCGTTATAACTGTCAGCAAAAAGGACTACATCATCAGTGTATTCAAGATCTGTGATACGGTGCTCTTTATCTGTGATATGGTTGGACATCTCTTGAGTGCCGATAAGCTATGACTATTATCCAGTCTATTGCATAATTGAATATGGTAGGGGAAAAACACAACCTTGACGGATACCAACTCTTATTTCGAAGGAATCTGTCAGTTCCCCATATACACAAATCTGCGCCGACGTGCACTCATAAAATGCCTTTATAAGTCGAATGATCTCTGGAACACCATCGCATTCACCCTCCAAAGCGCCGCTCTATCAATTGAATCAAAGGCAGCGGCAAAGTCGATGAAACCGTGAAGTGGGTTGCAAATATCTGAAGCGATGTTCCAATATCCTTCTTATCGTGAATATCTAGTCAGCACAACCGCATCCCGGTTTGAAATCAGCTTGATTAGGGCGCATCCTGCTGTCCCATACTTCCATAAGTCTGTTGAGTAAAAGGGAAGCAAGTATTTTCTGATATATCTGAAGTATTCTGAAGTATCTGATATATCTAGTAGGCTGATTCTTCAATAAAAGATTGGAGGAGAGATATTGCTTGTTAGGAATTGATTTGTAAATCATATTTATTTCAGGCTGATTTAAAACAAAGTCGTCTCCGCGATCCTGAAAAAAGTAGCTTTTATGAACAGTCAGCCATTTACATTATGGAATGTTATCGTACATGTGTTGCCGATCTGTAAGCATTCTTCATTTAACCATTTCCTAATTTTCTAAAAGAATGTTTGCCTTCCGTCGCTGAATGGCGAAAGCAGAAATCTTTTATGTAGTTAAATCTTTTATGCCATTTTTGTCTTGTCGGCTTCTACTACGGATTTTTCTTCCTTTCCTTGAGTCATCAGAGATGTTATTTCCTAGTTTTTATTCTTTTTCTTCATGTCATTTGTGTCGCGATGCGCGAGTTCATAATTTAAATTGATTTGCGAAATGAAAAAGATTTTCATTTTTAATCATTCAGATCAAGCCAAAAATGTCAAAGAAAGCAGTTAATTGTCCTAATTTTTGCTTGTAGAAGAAAAGGCATGATTCACACACTATTTCACTATTTCACTTGTTAACTAACTTAGTTCATTTTCTTTATTTTGGTCCGCTGCCGCAAAAGGAATTAATTATGAATTTCATCTTTTTAAAATTTATAAACATTGTTTATTAAAAATTTATAAACATAAACATTGTTAAGGTCGTCATATCTACCAAATAAGTTGTTATTAACGTGGTATAATTCGGACTATTATTAGGATGTGGCTGGGTTCATACAATTAAATACAAAATTTTCGTTATTTAATTTGGCAAATTTTATTTTATTTATTTAATTTTTTATTCTGGAAAATTTTTTATAATTTTTTATTTCTTAATTCATAAAATTTGCAAAAATTTTTTTTAATTTTATATCTTTTATAACGAAGTAATCTTATTTAATCGAATTGTTTATTTATCGTTCGCATTTTTACATACATTATTTACCAGGAAGCCGAGACATGATCACTTTAATTGAGGGGAAAATAAAAATCTTTGTGGATCGAGTCAACGGAAGTCATTATGTAGATGTAGGGTCTGAGATGACATCTTTGCATTCGCTGAAGTATTATTTCTTCTGATTAAAGAAGAATATTTGACATTTGACATTTGACAGATTGTTTTCTTGCTGGTGTATTATTAATTTGAATCTCCCGTTTATTCACATTCTTTTCAGGCGGCCTAAACCCCATTCTAATTTATTATTTTCTCCCTTATAAACCCACTATTTTCATTTTCATTAATTTATCCTCGTTGATTTTGTTGATAAATTGATTGCTAGTTTGGATCGGTTTTCTGATTTGCCACAGCAGATTTTGCTTTCGCCATTTGGTGCTTTCTTAATTTTCATTTTTCAATTTTTTGTAACCTAATACAAGTCAATTTCACCTTGTAAAATTCATAAAATTGAAAATATTTGCATTCCATTGCATTTAAATTTGAATTAAGCCGGTCGCCAATGGAAGTCTCGAAGAAAGTTGCCATGTTAAATTTAACGAATCATTTATTTCGAATTTATTTCCGAGTAATTTCTATTTCACTTATTCTTTTTTTATCATTTTTTAAATTGTTAAGTCATAAAATTTGCCCTAATTTTTGTGATTATAAAAAATATAAATCAATTTCATTCTATAATCACGGTTATTAACCTTTTTTTTCAGTTGCATTCTGTAGTTCTCATTTTTTTGAAAAATTTTTTTCAGATAAATAAGCTGAACCTATTGAAACCGTTGATACGAGCAATTGACAACTGTGGTCATCTTTATGAGTTCTTTTCAATGTCTGATAAGATTACTTACAAATATTATTTGGGGCGGAAAGCAATGTTTGATTCCGATCTCAAATTATGTAATTATTATAATTATCGTCTTTGGTGTATTTTTTTACTGTTTTATATTGTTTCCATCTTTTTCTTGGATTTTCAAATTTTTTGAGATTTCATGGATTTTAAATTCATTAAATCAGCTATTTTGTTTTGCAGCTGAACATTCACTATCATATGCATTCAGAAATTGTCCAGCTGAATGTCATCGAAACAAGCGTCTTATTCTCATGTATTTAATACCCGTGAAAATGTTTCTTGGTCATATGCCTACTATTCAGCTTTTAATTCAATATCAGTTGGAGCAGTTCTCGATTGTTGTTGAAAGTGTGAAGTAATTTTTTTCCAATTAATAAAGAGGAAGGAGAAAATAGAGAGAAAGTTTTGCTATTTTTGTTTTTTTTGAATTTTCGAAGTTTTCTGAGGTTACATTTTGAAATCACAATTTACTGTTTATATTTTTATATTTTATATTTTTATATTATTATTTCTTTCTGCCTGCATTTAATAGGGACATTCTAAAAGCAGTTGCTGCTGAGACTAGCTGGAATGTTCTCAGCTCCAACCGTAGAAGGATCTTTCATCGGATTATGAAAATAATATATAGTAACAATTTAGTTGAATAAAAGTATTTTGCGCTGCTACAAATCTAAGAAATCGCAAATTGGATCGAGTAGAGTCGATACTTTTCCTAAAAATACTCATTTACAGTTTTAGAGAAAAATTTCACCAAACCAGTACACATGGCTGAAGAAAGACTTGAATTTTGTTGACCTTTGAACAAGGTTAATATTTTGTTCGGTAATGAGCACTCAAATCCCAGACTTTTAAAGGCTAATATGAAAATATTGGATTAGATTCTTTATTTTTTGTCAATGATTATTTATTTTTTTGTGTATTTCATGGATGGAAATTTAAAAAAATTGGATGAAGCATTTGCACGGCATGAAGATTTTTTCGTTGAATGTGGAATATTTTTAATGTTGGAAAAATTAAAAATAATTACATTCCGGAATTTGTTCAAAAAAGTGTTAGTTTAGTGATAATTAATTTATTAAGGATTTAGGCTGTGCTTCTGAGAATTTTTTTGCAAAAAGATATAATTTTAATGATTTCTGTGAAATTTTCTCTTTCTTTTAGCAGTTTTATTTATTCAGTCTTTTTTGGCGAAATTAGCATTTTAAGGTTTTAGATATGTGCTATTAGCTTAATATTATCTTACTGTATTTAAATTTCATTTATTTCTTCTTTTGGTTTTATTTTATTATTGAATATAAAGTTATTATTATGTGCATTTTCCATCAATTAATCGGTCTATTTCTATTTTAGTTCACATTTTGTTGGCTCCCATGTAATACCATTTGACGCATTTATGTGTGCTTTAAATTGGTTGGGTATTGACGATATTGATCAAGATGAATTGGAATGCATTATTGCTAATCTAATTTGTGAGGTAATACTTTATGAGATTTTCTCGGTGAATTCTCTACATACTTGGAGGATGTTTTTGAGAACTAAACTGATTTATGTTTGATATATATGAATTTCATCTGTTAATTAGTGGTCTGGTCCACGGTGATGTTTATTTATCAGTTAAAAAGTATGAAATATTCATGTTTCGATGGAAGATAAACAAATAAAGAAAAAGTGCACGATTTCTTATGGGGTGCGATTAATGCTAAGAAGGCTAGAATCCTTTAGCAAAGCTATGCCATGTGGGTTGATAACTGCTCTTTTTTCTATTGTAAATTTTAAATGGTTTTAGATGAAACAATTTATTTGAATATTTAAATATTTTTTTCAGAAGAAAATTAAAGGCTATATAAGTCATCAGTTCAAAAAATTGGTACTGAGCAAATCGTCACCTTTTCCGCCATTATCAACAATTAAATAACATGCGATTAATCTCATGAAGTATCTCATTTCGAGTGGAAGTACAAGTAAATTTTAGATGGCACATTCAATTTCTTTAAATCTATTACCTTATGTCCAGAAGCTGCATTCAAAATATTTTAATATGTTGTTATTTATTAAATTTTATTTTTATTTTAGGCAGTTGTGTTTTTATTTTTTTTATATTTTTCCGTACTTTCCTTTTCTTCTTTTAACAATTTTATTTATTCAGTATTTTTTGGCGAAATTAGCATTTTAAGATTTTAGGTAATTTGAAAATTTTTAAAAATTTTGTCAATTTTTTTAAACATCTGACAACAAAAATTATTAAGATATTTATTGTTTTCGGCGATTATGAGAATTCGAAGAAGCGTTTCGGAAAAAGCAAATTTATTTTTTCAAATGTTATTTCCATCAATAAATTTATTATTAAACTATAATAAATTTAATAAAAAGGTGAAAACTTGGACGGTATAATTGCAACCATATGAGAAAAATTAGCTCAACTCAAAAAATCAACAAGCGGCCCTGATAAAGAAAATTAGTATTTTGGAATACTGTTCGAAGAAATTTTTTCACGAATGTTCGCTTGAAATGTTTTGATCTCCATTGGATTGATTGTAAATAAAAAAGGTGCTGAAAGAAATGATGTTTATTTTGCGGTAAAAATTTACGAAGATAATCGCAAATTAATATGATCGTTTTCGTATAGGATTTTTCGCAATTTACACCGGACTATTAACCTTAAATTTTCAAAAATCCAACCTTTACGAATTTTATACGTTCTATTGGTTTTCTTTCGTAGAATTTTTAAATTTCCTATAAATTTGTTGGCCGCGAGCGATAATTCTTGTATTGATAAAATTGAAAAAGAACTAAACAAATCCTGAAACAAGGCGAATTTGTTATTTCAGATAAGTTCTTACAATATTTTTCTAGTATAAATTTACCCATTTATTTAGGTTTTATTTAAACCTTTTCCCACTGCATATCTCACCATAAGCCAAGCCTAATGGTGGCCGATGTCGGAATTCGTCGACAGCTTATGTGATGGAATAAAGGAGTGGCTTAAGTTAATTTTAGATGTGGCACCTGATCGAAAAGCTTGGAAACGCACGATGATAGCTAAAGCAGCAATAAAGGTGTTATTTTAAAAAAAATGGAATATATTTCGAATTTTAGGAAAGATTTCCAGAAAAGAGAAATATCTCCGTAAATAAGGGGTACTAAAAGGCTGAAATATCTTTAAAACATCTTCCACTTACTTGCATTTCTATCGTTACCGGTTGTGAAAGTATTTTATCTTCTTTATTTTGGTAGATGTGTTCAAATCGAATCAACAAGTTATCTTTGTATAATTTTTCTATCGTCATTATATTGACATTGGCTGGAAGTTCTCTCGTCAATCCGGAGTACTAAAAAAACAAATTTGACAGTTACTCATATCCATGTTAATCAGTTATTGATGATCAATTAATTATTATTACATTATTAACGTGAATGTTTGAATAGTATAAATACCTCTGTCAAAAATGAAGCTTGGTAGTCTTCAAATGTCATCGTTAAAGGAGAAAACATTAAGTTGGGATAATTATACAGCTCTAAAGCATATGTGCGCTGCAATTTGGAACTGATTTCAGGTTTATCAAAAAACAGCCAGTGAAGACCTCGAGCGATTAGTCCTCGTCCTGTTTCCCCTGGTTCATCGAGCGCTTCACCAACTCCCCAATGATCATCGTAAAATGAACGACGATGGATCTTGATTTAGAATTTTTCTCTTAATAACTTTCTTTTCAATTTTTCAAAAAGATTTTTCTGGTAAAAATGCGAAAAATAGAAGAAACTTTACGTAAAATCATAAAGTTAGAAAAAAATGCCTTAAAATTGGATAATGGAATCTTTATGGCGAAATACTTGTGAAAATTTCCACAAATTTTCTCCAATTTTTAATTTTTCTAAAAATATTTGAAGCTCGCAATTAATTAATTAAGCGATTGAAGCTTATCGGAATTAAACCATTAGTTCAATTTGTCCATCATTAACACTTGATCCACCTTGCGAACGATCAGTTAATATTGTTAGTTGCTTGTTGGCATCACGAATAAATATTTTTGTATTGACTGGATAGTAATTACTAGCAATTGGTTCCGAACCAAACTTTTCTCTTCTTAA
>UYYG01001203.1:138481-203354 GCA_900625125.1 Dracunculus medinensis | reverse complement strand
TGGATTTAAATCGGGGTGTTGTGCTGACTAGATATTCACGATAAGAAGGATATTGGAACATCGCTTCAGATATTTGCAACCCACTTCACGGTTTCATCGACTTTGCCGCTGCCTTTGATTCAATTGATAGAGCGGCGCTTTGGAGGGTGAATGCGATGGTGTTCCAGAGATCATTCGACTTATAAAGGCATTTTATGAGTGCACGTCGGCGCAGATTTGTGTATATGGGGAACTGACAGATTCCTTCGAAATAAGAGTTGGTATCCGTCAAGGTTGTGTTTTTCCCCTACCATATTCAATTATGCAATAGACTGGATAATAGTCATAGCTTATCGGCACTCAAGAGATGTCCAACCATATCACAGATAAAGAGCACCGTATCACAGATCTTGAATACACTGATGATGTAGTCCTTTTTGCTGACAGTTATAACGAAATGCAAATAATGCTAAATAACGTGTCAGCGACTGCAGCGAGAATCAGACTCAGGATCAACTTAAATAAAATGAAAGTCTTTTCATCTTATTGTGCATTTAGAAACTGATAAAATGCTTCTTTTTATAAATTCATTGCCGGTTGAGGAAATACGAGATTTTAAATACTTTGAGTCCACTCTAATACCAAATGTCCACGTAAAACGATTTTACAACCCGGATCACGGCAGCTAGAAATGTGTCCTTCCGGTTGACGAAGCTTTATGAAGCCGACGTGAAATTGCCATTAAAACGCATCTATATAGCCGTGATTCGTTCCATCTTACTACATGGCCAATGAGAGTGGAGGATATTAAGAAATTATCTGCTTTTGACCACTCTTGTCTAAGGTAGATTTTACGAGACCATCGAGCGGATAAAATATCATATCCATCTTCGTTCAAATACCATTTGCATCAATAATGTTATTACAGAGCGTTGCCTTCGCTGGTTAGGGCACGTTTTCCGTCGTCCACCACAAGAGTTGTCGCATATTTCGTTATCTGCTAAACCGTGTGATGGATGGCGTCAAAAGCGAGGTGTACCAATCAAGATTTGGTCTAATACGGTAAGAAAAGAGTTGGACCAGCAATATATGGACTTAGACGATGGAAAAAGGAATGGCTTCTTTTACTGTCGACGATGGCACCAGACCGCGCTGCCTGGAAACGCCGTCTTACCTCTTTAGCCGTTGGAACCAGCCTAACCAGTAATGATTAGAAAAGAAGAAAGAATCTCTCCTCCAAATATCTAGAAATTTTTGCAAGTAAATCGATAAAAATACCCTCCTAATTTATTTTTTAAATCCTATTGAAATGAAAAGTAAACTGACTGCGCGTGCGATAAGTCGTAAATCAGAACATAAACGATAAAAAATCGGCATAAACCAATTTTGCTCTTTTTCCTTTTGTAATATTTCTTTATTAAATAATTGAATAATTTGCACATGATTTTCGAATGCTCTTTCATATTTTTCACGATTTAAATGATATAAAACGACCAGATGAAAACAAATTATATCATCGAAAATTCCATTAATATAATGGCGACGCTCATTTTCCGCTTTTTCAATCTGAAAAATTTGTTCTAATATAATACTTTACCTTACAAAATTACCTTGACAAAAAGAAATAAAGAAAATGGAAAATGGAAATGAAGAAAATGGAAAATGAAGTTGAACAGCTAATAAATGCGAATGAGTTAAAAGTCAACAGAAAAAAATTTAATGAGAAAAATGGCGAATTAAGAAAAATTGATGGACAATATTTTAAAAAAACAAAAAATAAAAAATCAAAAAAAAGCAAAACCTGCAGAAACGAATAATGCGCATGTTCATGTTTCACCGAAATCAGCTGCGCCGCTTGTTCAGCAGATTTCCAGTCTTCTTCACTTAATAAATTATCTAATACTTTAAAGTAATCAGAAAGATTTTTCATCGATAATGAAATCTCCGAATTTCCCATTGCTGATTTTTGATTCTAAAAATTTTCTCAAATTAAGCCCATTGTAAATATAATATTCAACCAACTTCGTTAGACCAAAATCCATTCGCCAGATTTTTTTCACTATTAATAATACCAATAATTATTTAATTAATTAAACAGTTCATATAAAATTGCTAAATTTTGAGCTATTTTGAATCAAATTCTGAGCTCAAAGTATGCAAAACCGAATAAAGGACACTCCTGACTAAACCAAGAGTACAAGTTTTGCGGCTATAAGTTATTGCCTAAAAATTAATAAGAATTAAAGGAATAAATTATAAATGTGTGCGACTTATAACAAATGGATATCCGTTTTTCTTCATAATTCCAGAGAGATACTAAACATCTATAATAAATGTTTATTTAAACATTTCGTAAGATCATAAGAAAATTTTTTACATGTAAAATTAATAAAAAAAAAAGGAGATTCTTTGTCATTAGAGAGAGCGCAAGAAAGAGAGAAGTGGAAATATAGAATTGCCACTGGCAAGATGAAATATAGAAATACCACTGGCAAGAATATGATAGCAAAAAATAATTAAAGCACCTCAATTTGGAGAAAAAGCACCGAAACATGGAAAAAAGTCAGCAAATCAGGATACAAAAACAACAGAAGAGGCAAGATATGGATAGGCAATTTTGGTACCTTTCCCAGAATTATTAAAAACAACAAATATTCAAGAAGCTATCATCAATATCATCTTGACACATTCGATTAAGACAAATTGAAAATTGTTGCAATTCTTAAATTGGATTCAAGATTTTCAAGAAATTCATAATGATTACATTGCGGAAAATTCAAATTATTCTCTCCAGTTTTGCAGAAGTCACTGAACAAAATTATGCAACAAATTTCAATCATCGAAAGTATAAAATTCTCGCATGGTGAACGAAATAAAAAATAAACGGAATACCACCTTGCTTTATAGCTATATCATGCACTATTTTCAGAGAATGCCTAATTGAAAAACAATGAAATAAAAAGAAAATTTTCAAAGCGGCTTTTGTTATACCTAATACCTAAACAAAATACCTAAATTTTCATTATAAATTATTGCACATTAGATAAAAAATATTCACCCGATCTGCATTGCTTTTTAAACCTAATATTGCCATATTATTGAAAGGAATTACAAAAAAAATTACAAAGTAGTTCACTCTCAAATGCGCTAAAAACGATAAAAATACTATCAATGTTCATAATAATCACTCATTATCTTTCTTATGAAGAGTAATATCAAAACAATTCAAAAATCAAAAATTTTCGACAATATAAAAAATATATTCACAAAAATGAAAAATTGATAATTGCAAATATTATATTACGAGGATTAAAAACAAATTCAACTCGCGAGAGTCAAATCTGTCCACAATGTTGCCATGATTAAATTGAAAAAAAAGATTTGCTCTAGAAAAATACATTGATTACTGAAGATAAAAAGTTATCGTAATCGAATATTAATATAATTAATTGCTTTTAGCATAAACGATGGCATAGTAAATGGCCAATTCCATTCATTAACTATTGGACCCTCAGGGACATCACTTTCAAACCAATAGCAAAACCAAAACCACCATAAACGAGACATAGGTGTTTTAGAACGATCGGTTCTGAAATATATTTGATTAATGCCCGCATTTTTTGTCTTGATATAAAAATTTTATTGCTTCAATAGTTGTTCAAATCCTAATAAAATATAAGAATCCAGACTTTATTAGAAATAGCAGGCATTTTGCAGATAATTCTTTTAATTCAAATAAACAGTCATACAAACTAAATTATATACATTCTAATAATTTATCTCTCTCTATGCCATTCTTTCAAGCAGAATTTTTATTAATTTCGTCGATTTTTCAATGAACACTTTTTAACAGTTAATACTGCTAATACTTAACAGTTAAAACTTTCTAATCAACAATTGATTAGATAAAAAAATATCGAATAGAAGAAAACCAACTTAGGTGAATCAAACAACTGATGGTAACTCCAGAAAATATGGCTTGTTAACCAATATGCAATCAAAACATCCATTGTGTAATGACCACCTGATACCACTAATGCTGCTATACCTAAGAATGTAATAGGTGCTGCTATATATCTGAAAAATTCAAATTAAAAACAATCTGGAAAAAAAAGATATTTATTTAAAAAGGATTCTAAATAAATAAAAAAATTGATAAATATGGAAATTTTGGAATAAATATAATATAATGCCTTAGCTGATTGATAGGTAGCAATGAATTAAATCTTTAAAAAAACAATAGAAACAAAAATAACCTTAAAAAAGCTAGTCGCTTAGGCGTATAATAGAGTTGCGTAAAATACATAATAGTGAGGACGATAGTATGACCACTAAACATGAGATCACCGCATAAAATCTTTTCTTGACCAGATGTAAGACCCAAAGTAACAACATACGTCAGAAACCTGAATAAGTACAACAAAATCACTTATACTAGGCAGCCTTTCCCACAAAAGAACCAATATTTTATAAATATTCCAAATTAAAAACCTTGTAGCAAAATCCATAGCGCTGATTACTGTACGATTGACCTGGGGCTGACAAATTTCATCACGATCATGAAATGATGGAGGCAAAAATGTTACTGACATTATTATAGCTCTGAGACCATACATTATTGCTCCAAGCAATAATACTCGCCGTAATATTATTAAACGCTTTTTATGCAAAAAAACACAGATAAATCCAATAATGGCACTGGAAATTCGCAGCTATTATGCTGACTGAATTAATAAATTACAGCTACAAAATTAGAAAAAAATGACCGATAAAAGATACAGACTAACTTTATAGTAGAAAAAACATCACCAACAACCCAAGCCCATTTCTGTTGTGGTATCACCATAAAAATTATATCAGGCAATGGTTCTCTCGGCACTATGTCATGGATCACCGTCAAAATAAAAAAATTTAAGAATGCTGATAATAACATACAAAAAAATGCGACCATAGTCTTTAAAATTTCTTTTCGGACCAGCTGAAAAACAAATATTATGCAAAAAATTTTTGGAATTTACATTTGCAACAATGATTACCATAATTTAAAACGCATAAAATTTGACATTTTGTTGCCAATTTCATTTGAATTCTATTTCATTAATATAATAAAAATAATTATTATTATTATCATTAATCATTATTATTATGAGAAATGAGAAAAAATAATCATTATTATTATGAGAAATTATAGACAATTATAACGAACTTTTTTTTGATTAATAAATAAATCATTATTTTGGATATTGCTGAAGGTGATGCTAACACCATTCGGCATCATATTAATTTGATTTAAATCGTTTGTCGCTGCAAAACAATCAGGTGAAGGTCGTCGTAATGGGATATTTGACTCGCTTTCACCTCTGTGATGATGAACACCAACCATTCTTAAGCATTTAAATATAATCCATGAAATGAAATCAAATACCTGCAATGAAAAACTGAAAAATTTAAATAAGATTTAAAAAATATACGAACCGTGAATACTTGATAAAATTAACAAATCGGTGGAAAAAAGAATCACAGATAAAATAAAAATTCTTTCCTTCATATTTCTTCTTTTCCCTTTATTCCTTCATCTCTTCAACCGACAATCAATCAAAAAGCCTATGTGCCCTCCTATCCTGCTATCCAACTTCACTATTTTCTCTTTTCCATACCCAAACCAACCTTTATTCTTACAATAATCTTTCAACATTTAACACTATCGAAATATACTAAAAAAATATAGAAATTTTTAATATATTTAAAATAAATGATGACCTTCAGCGAATAAACATGCACATAGATAATGCATAGATAAAATAAAAAGAGAACATAGTTAATATAAATGGAAGAAAATCTTTTAAAAAAAAATTTTTTTAAATCCTTGTCAACAAATCCTTGCAACAAAGACTTCCAAGAGTGACAAATCCACAATCCATAATAAGCGAACTAAAAAATAATGAATAATTTTTACAATCCAGCATTCCAGAAAAGCAGCTATCAATATTTTCAGTAATAGACTCCATCGATGTGCTCCGATATTCAAATAATCCTCTTTTCATTCTTCCTACCATTTATAACTTGGTTTGCCCCGCTGATTAAGATGAAACCAGAGAACACATATTTGTAGAAAAAACAGGTGGCTCGCCACCACCATTCTTCTTACATCAGATCTACAACGAAATTCATCCAAATGAAAAACATTCGCAAAATAAGGATTTATATAAGCGATTATGATCGAAAAAAAGCAACTTTAAATAAACAAATATGGAAAACAAGTTGGATGTTTGCATTAAAAAGAAATTATATGAATCAGATTACAAATGAAATGAACTTGCAAAACGCTTTCTCATCATTTTCGTCTTCAATCGACCCCCTTCCAAATTCCAATATTTTCTCTTCAATATAACTCAGTACATTTCTCATTTATTTACTATATTCCACTGAATCTTATCATTTATATTATACTATTTTCATCATAAAGTAAATCGCATTTAAAGAAAAATAAACAAATATAAATTGCAAATTTTTGATTCTGACAGAATGAATGTCCTTTCTTTAAATAGGAAAAGAAAAAAATTAATTTAAAATTTTAAATTAAAATTTTATGAAAACCTATTTAATAAACCCTTCACTCCTTATAACACCATTAAACTAACTGTTACTAGTTAGATAGAAACAACAGACCCTCTTATTCTAGCAGCCGGTATCATTGCTAATTTGCCTCATTCGGCTTCGTAAGACTCAAGCCTGCGTCATCCAATGTTAATTCCTGAAAGAAATCCTGAATCCACTCCTTTTCCACCATTTAAGCTCACAGATCGGTGAACCACCTATGTGCCTAAATCTCCTTGCCTGTATCGTTCCCGATTTTGAATGGTCTTCCCTATTTCTGACACCACCTATCATAAGGTTTAGCAAGCACGAAGATATGTGTAAAAAACATGGCCAATTCAACGCAAGCAATGCCCTAAGACGATATTCTTAACGCAGTTAAGCTGGATGAAATCATACGAGACTTTGTCCTTTGTCCAAAGTATGTAAAATGTGTAAGCAAGAGATGTCAAAGCCAGACGGCTTCCTGGTGTTTTCCACTTTCATTGGCCAATAGCCAGACAGATGGGAACTTTTATTCATTTCTAACTTTTACAGGTCTAGGGAGTTCGCCAGATAAAAGAAGGCATTTTTGGTTCCAATTACCCTGGAATTTCATATATCGCAAGTGGATTCAAAATATTTACAATTTGACAGTTTATTGATAAATTTGTTTAAAATGCGATCTTATCAACGCCTGGCAAATAAAATGCATATGAGATGAAGAATTTACCTTGTTTACTTAATTATAAGCCAATTTTCTCCTACTGTCGACCCTCGTCTGGTGTATGTTGCAAAAGGATATCTCAGCGTATTCAAGATCGGTGATACTCAGCTCTGGACTGATTTATGTACTTTTTGAGTCAACTTTCCGCATGCACTGACGCCGATGAAATGCTTTATAAGTGATTATCTTCTTTGAAAGACACTGTATTGCATGATTTACAAGAGCACTGCCTTGTTGATCGAATAAGGTAGCATTAAAAGCACGAAGCATATAACGGTAGGTTTTTGATATTTGTAACAATGTTTCAATAGCCTTTTCAGAGAAAATCTGGTCAACATAGCTATGTGCTGGCCTAAACCGAGCTTGGTTAGGACGTGTACTATCATAAATTTACTTGGCAAAAACCTTTCTAGAAACACCTAAGTGATTACTTAGTAGCAGTGATAGTGGTAAGGGAAATGGGGAAACTGCTAGCTTACAATTGATATTTGCATCTTCTCGCATACAAATGAATCTGCATATGGATTGTGAAGCACGTTAGGGTAGCATTAGAAGATTTCAGCTTACAGACCACCTTTTCCAGAGGTTTTGTTCAATTTAAGCTTGTGAATTACAGAAATTAACTAATGCCGGTAATTCGCAATTGGAATCGCACTGCTCTAGTCACATCCGTGACGCTAGCTGGCCGGTTGTGATTGAGTTCAGATTCAACGAACTCTCTCCACTATACGAGATCATAATGGGATTTCCATTCTTATCTCGGATTATTTCATTATTTTTCATCGAGAATGCCTTCAGAAGTAGGCCAAATAATTTTTGAACGCCCTATTTCCATATTCAAAGCTGTTTCTTCGCAATATTCATTTTTATATAGCGATTATCAGCATCAGCAGCGAAGCCGGTAGCATTTCCTCACACACGCACTTCAGCGGCACGATCGGATAGCCGGACCGCTTTGTTTGTGACTCAACTTATTTTCTTCCTTGGAAATTACTGAACTGGATTTAGCTGGTTATTGTACGGACTTGGCTGATTCCTAGAGCCAGTATTTCTAGGCAATTACTTAGATATTAAGGTTCTCAAAGCCTTCGATCTCAATATTTTAATATTTCAGCTTGAAATGACTGCTCCTAAACCATTTAACTGGAGAGAATCAAAAGATTTTGAAGCAAGGAAGGAATCATATTTCCCACGTTTTACCTTCGCTCTAACCATAACGTGAAGTGTCAATTTCAACTTCGCGATATGAAAGATTGAACAAAATATGCCAATATGACTCAAGTACCGACTGACAGGTGAGTTTTATATAACTAGATGTCTTGTACAAAGCATATAGTGATGTCAGAAAGAATCATATATATATATGATTCTGCCGAAAACAGTGGAGTATCCATGCATCCTACGCGCGCATTCCAATCTTCCGCGCTAAAAATTACGCTGTTTTTTGAGAGAGATATGCTGTTAGCAAGTTCAGCTTGGTACAAAAACCATACAAATCAACTACAGCAGAAAAGTAATGACTGAAGAGTAATAATTGATGACTGATGACCGAGGTGTTGCAAAACTTCACACAAACCGGTCATCCATCAATAGAATTATTAGAGCTGATCGTATCTTTCTTCTTCTTTTAACAGCTCTCATTATTACTGGTTAGGCTGGCACCGCTGGCTACAAGTCTTCAAGCTGCTCTGTCCGACGCCATTGCTAGTAATAATAGAAGCCATTCTTTTTGCACCTTCTAAGTCCATATATCGCTGGTCCACCTATACGTTCACGATTTTTCCTGATTGTATCAGTCCAGATCTCGACCGATCCTCCTCACTTCTGGCGTCAGCCAACACAGGGTTTAGCACATAACGAAATATGCGTCAACTCCTGTGGTGGACGACGGAGAACATGCTCTAACCAGCGAAGGTAACGTTGAGATAACATTATTAATACAGGTGGTAGTTGAACGAAGATTAATACAATCATGTGCGATTTTATCTGCTCGACGGATCCGTAAAAGTATCTTGGTCATGAGTGGTCAAAGCTTGATAGCTTCTTAATATCTTCTACTCCCACGTTTAGCAGCCATAGCAAGATCGAAAGAATTGCAGCTATATGGACTTTGTGGTAATTTCGCGACGGTTCCATAAAGGTTTCATCAGCCGGAAAAACATACTGCCGTTATTCGGGTTCGGATTCCCCTGGCCATTTGGAATTAGAGTGGATCCAAGGTATTTAAAGTTCAGCACTTCCTCAATCGGCAATGAATTGATAAAAATATGTATTGTATCAGCATCTTATATATAAGACGAAAACACTTTCGTTTGATTTTGAGTCCAATTCTCGCTGCAGTTGTTGGCACATAGTTTAACATTACTTTCATTTCCTCATAATTTCAGCAAAGAGGACTACATTATCAGCGTATTCAAGGACTGTGATGCTATGCTCTGGACTGATTTGTACACCTCTTGAGTGTCGACAAGCGATGTCCATTGTTCAGTCTATCATATAATTGAATATTATAGGGGAAAGGACACAACTTTGACGGAACCAGTTCTTATTTCGAAGGATTCTGCCAGTTCCCCATATACGTAGACCTGCGCCAAGATATACTAATAAAATGCCTTTATGAACCGCATAATCTCTGGAATACCGTCGCGTTCCATCATTCTTTAAAGCGCCATTCTATCATTTAAATCGAAGGTGGCCGCAATAGATGAAACACTTGACGGTGGGTTGCAAATATTTCAAGTGATATTCCAACACCTTTAGCGTAAATATCTGGTCAACGTGTCCTGGTCTGAATCCAGCTTATTTAGGATGCATTCTGCCATCTCGTGTTGCCGAGTCGTATTTAGCAAAAGGGAAGCGAAAAATTTTCCGGAGGTGTCTAATAGGTTGATTCCTCGGTAATTGTCGCAGCATGTCTTTAAGATTGGAAACAGAATTGCTTTGCTCCTGTCTTCTAATATTATTTCTTTTTGCCATACCACAGAATACATTTTTTGAAAATGAGTTATGAATAATGATGGACAATATTTGAAGAGTTCTGCCCGAAGACCATTTTCTCCGGGAGTTCTATTGGCTCTAAGCTTATGGATTATAGAGATTATTTCCTCTTCTGTTGGCGGTTCACAGATGCAAACGTAACGCTCGACGGGCGAATCAGTTATATCCATGACAACAGATGGTGCATCGTAGTTAATTTTGGCCTCAAAAAATTCCATCTTCTGAGGCGATCCTTAATAGCTTTAATGGGCATCCCATTAATACCTCGCATTTCATTTCTCGAATTATAGTTGCTTTGTGAACAAAGCGATCATATCCTTTCGGACAGACAATCACAATTCTCTAAGTTAACTGAAATACTATTGTTCTAAAAGTTCTTTTTCGAATCAGTCGCTGCTCTGAAAGCAAAATTAAGGAAGATTTCCGACAGGTATACGACATCCGCACGATATTTGCGCAGGACGTGGATGATTATCACTGGTTCCAAAAACAAATCGAAAATAATTATATTAAATTATTCGATTATAAAATCTTTAATATCAATGCATTCAAATTTAATTTAATGCACTTGATTTTATTTTCTCGATTCACCATCATTTTATTATTACTTTAGGTAAACTACTGTGAATTTTATATTAATATCAAACTAATACTACTATTAAAAATATTCTTTGCATTTATTTATCAAAGCGACAAATCTCAAAATTACTTTTTTAGTTATCATTTTTTCACAGAATTTTTCACCACTTCCTATTTCTATTATCTTCTCTTTTCTATTATGAACCTATAATGATCAATAAATTCATAGTATAATCAAATAAAGATGGCCCCTGAATTTTTTATCTAACAGTTCTCCTTGAGAGTTTGATGAAAACTAATGCTTTTGAGAAACAAAAACAATTTTATGAATGCAGAAATAAACAAATTAGAAAGGTAAATTAAAATTAACATCTTTATGCCAATATATTCCGCAAAAAAAGCATCAAAATCAATGTGCATAATCTAATGATCACGAAAGGCCCATAACTTTTTGTACTTTTTATCTTTACACAAATCCTATGTTCAAATGGTGAATACGCCTATATCATTTGTCTAAAATCACGAATGAAACTACCTGTTTCACCTTTGGAATATATCTTCAAATCAAAATAACAAAATATCTTCAAATCTTTCCACAAAAAATTTAGATAGAAAATTTCATGCAGCATGAAGCAGTAACAAAGTTATAAACTCTGATGCTTTTATTAAAAGAATTTGACTAGGAATTTTCAATATTTCTTTATCGACCATAAACTAATTTATCTCTGATAAATTACGATCTTACGAATAAATAGTAAAACCATAGCTTCTATTGATTACAACGTATTTTCTGACAAAAAATATAAGTTTATTACGTAACTAACATTGTGAAGTAAGTTGTCAAAATAACCAGAAAAAAATAATGGTATTTCGCCTTTTATTCCTTTTCCTCTTGATTAACCTGACCTCCAGTGCAACCTAAAATATCAAATTCTAATGATTCTTTTTAAATTTCTTTACAATTTATCACAATCCATACCATTTATAACCATGCCTTATCCGTATATAATAAAAATACCCGTATATAATACTATTCAATTACCATATTTAATTCAAAGAAACACATTCATACCAGCAAACTCACTCAATCACACTCAATTTAAAAAAAAATACATACTCATACTGCTATATTCAATTTAAAAGTTTTGAATGTGACGGCCTCCGAAGTAAGGTTAAGGTTATTTCCAATGCAAAGATTTTCCCAATTTGAATAGAATATTTCTGCTGCTTTAAATCAATAATGCATTATGTCAACAAACCATATTAACGATTTTATGCAAATATGGATAATGGATAAAAAAGCTTGTAACTTTTAATAAATTTTTTGTTCTTACTTAAAGCAAGAACAAATTACAAAATTGAAAAATTAAAAAGGTGAAAATCAGTAAAAATATGAAATTAATGTAAAATATCAAAAATCAATAACAAAGGAGTTGAAAGAATTTTTAAAAAAATTTAATTGAAATTTAGTTTGGCTAATTTTTAAAGCAATTAATAAACTTTCCCTTTAAGAAAAGCAGAATAAAAAAACATTAAATGGAAAATAAAAGTACCATGAAAAAGAGAAAGAATTAAATCCAGTAAAAAGCGGAAAGAAAATCGACAAGAAAACAGAGAATAGTTAAGTTAAAAAGCTAGCAAAATTGTTGGAAAATATGAGTTCTAAAGACCATAAAGATAATGGTAATTACGTGAGAAAATAAGAAAATTTAAAAGGAAATGCATACGTTGAGAACTAACCTATGGCAACAGAGAAAGTATGCTTTCTCCCTCCGACGAGAGCAAAACTTCCATCAAAAAATACTGAGAATCGCCTAATACTGAGAATCCACATAATTATATGCCCGATACTTATAATTATAATACTCATAATACTTATAATTATATGCCCGATGACTTTCCGATAAAAATTGCTTATCCTAAACTCCATATAACCATCTAAGCAGCGAGTTTAACAAATAACTGCAAGTGATGTGATGTGATAAAAAAGCTAACTGTTTGTCTTTTAACACCACAAAAGTCCATCTAAATGCGAGTGCCACAATCGTAAGACTAAATGCAAAATCGCAAAGATAAACCAAACCACGAAGTTCTGAAAATAAGTTGCGTCTTCCTATTTATGCTTACAAGAACAGAAAACACGATAGCACATTGCTTCATTTAATGAACAAGTTATAACTGCTGCTGAATAAATAAATAAAAACAATGATAAATCGAAGATCAAAGATCAATAAGCTAATGGCTATTGGCAAATTGGTTAGCTTCGAAATTTTAGATTCGACTAACATATTAAATTTTTAAGCCTTGAGGCTACGTATTGCTCTGAGTGTTCAATGAAAGCTATGGAATCCTTCAAGAATCTAAGCGAATTACACTCTTTGGGAGTGAAAACCGCCGACTGGTTCGAAAGACCGATGGAAACTGTGGATTGTATCCAGTGAAAGCGACGAATTCTGAGACCCTCTTTCAATAAAGTGTTAATAAGCAGGTGAAAAAAATTATACATTATATTGCATATTTGGTTAAATTATACATATTTTAAATTAGTAAAAGTGTGTTCTCAGTTCGGAGCGCCGATGCCAGCACTCTTCACACAAGTAAACCTGCCTGCCTATCTCGACCGAACCCCCGTTGAAAACCTGGCTGGCGATGGAGCCGAATAGTTCCTGACGAGGGTCTGCCCTGGAACCAGCCGAAAGGCGGAGCACTCTCAGAAAAAAATGCTGAAAAATTGACAGCGAATTCAAATGAATTTGGACGATAACGCATATCAATTTCGATATTTCGAATATATTCGATGGAGTCGGTTTCGGTTCAGCAATAATTTCAAATTACTTCACCTCACCAAACGCTTTTGCAAAATTTAAGATGTTTTAATTTCCAAAAATATTTTAAAAATGAAATCGATTAATTTGTTGTCGTTAAATAATCCTTGGTTGGCACTCGGCCAATCGTACAATCGTTTTAAGATAAACGAACTTTAAAAGAGAATGCACTGCGTGCTAAACTTCGATTTGTTTGTACAGAGAACAAACAGTAAAGCTGAGCTGAAAATGTTGTTTGCCTGTAATAATTGAAAACAACGAGAAGCAGAATATTGTTTGCGAAATTGGAAATAATTAATGAAAGAATTAATATTTATTTAACATTATATTTAATATTTATATTTAATTAATATTTAGTAATTAAAATTTAATATAATATTTAATATTAATAATTAATAAATATATTAGATGACAAACGATTAAATTATATAATAAAGTAAAAACTAAATTTTATATGATCGAAACGACCTCATTTAATTTAATTTTTATAGGAAGGAGGAAGCAAATCTTCAGGTTTCAACCAGTTTTGGCAATTGAGTGTTTGGCATTCGCATTTTGCTCACTCCGCAGGCCGTTAGGACGGTGAGCGACACGCGCGAGAACTCACATCGCTTGGACGCGAATTAAAGGGCCGTTTTAGGCAGGGAAGTGCAGAGGACAGAACGAGCATCACGTTTCGTGCCGCAGCGACCACCAAACAATCCGCGTGATGCCAGGGACGCATTTGTGTTTTTATCTCCCAAGTGGCCTCCTCGCGAAATAACTGGAGCAAACCTAGCGGGAAACGGCGAGAACCACTCGCTTCTTTTTTCATTTCAGCCAACTGCATTATATTTGTGACCAAAACGAAAGTAAAATTAGATCGAATTGATTCCAACTAAAGGAATGCTGATTATTTGATTTCGATAAATAAATCTGAATGGCAATTAATATTCCAGTTGCGAATTGCTTATAAACATAGCGCAATCTTCAAATCTACCGTTGCAAATCCATATGATGCCGGGGACTCATCCAATCGCCTATCCTCAGGTGACTTTCTGGAGAAAGTTTATCCTGTTAGGGTCAGCTGAACCAGAAAGGATCTATATTATTAGAAAAACCAAATTATATTCTATTATGCACTTTATTTTTTTTTTTCAATGTGGACCGCAAGAGCAGTAGCATAGCTACCAATAACTTTTTTGCCTACTTTGCTATTATTATTCTTCTGCTATTCTTCTGCTATCATTTTAAAATGATAAGATATAAAGTTATACTAACGGTTAAAGCTGAGCCTTCAAGTGTCACATCAATTTTATAAGCACTTGTAAATAAACCCGCAACCTTTGACATGCGTGAGAACTTCCAGTTGATACTTACTAACTGGTACCTTTTAAATTATAATCAACAATGAGAATTGTTCATTCAATGAAATACGATGTTTCTTCTGCAACAATCTTGTAAAACTTTTGAAACTTAGCATTAATAATAAAAAATAACTCATTTATGTATTAAACAATAATATTAAACAATGCAATACAAATAAAGGAAATTAGGAAAAAAAGAGAGAGAGGGAGCTGGTGAATTGAGCGGTGCAGTGGAGCAGACCAAACTTAACAAAGGCATACAAGATTGAAATCCTTCGGCGATCGGAATATCATTACTGCATATGGGAAGTACGATTTACCGAAAGGTGCATCGATTGCCGCTCAGTTTATAATCCACCAGTGTGAGTTTAATTCGCCAGTGCAGAAAATATTTTGCTGGAAAAATAAGCTCGTCGAAATTGCGATTGTAACTGCGGTTAATCGCCATTTGCCCATTAAAGTCGAATTCACCCCGGTATCACCTCTCTGCTTGGTTAAAGTTGCTTTATTCCAAATATCTTAACCATCCTATAGTCTCACGAGTTTCATCTTATAACCAATAGAACAACAACAAATGAGGATGGAGTGTTGTCAGAAGAAAATTTTGATATCTTATAGCTTCGGTTTCATTCATTTCCAACAAATAATAATGGCATAATTTGTGAAATGCTTCAACTTATTGAAGGGTGGTGAATAATAAATAACTTACCTATAAAACTCATGAGTGATTAATAATGTCTATTAAAGCCAAACGATTTAATTAAAAGATGAAATACCTGACGACGAAATTATCGAAACTATATAATTATCTTATTAGCGTTGCTATGCTCATCATTGTTATCCATGAAAAGTTGATTGTGAAAGGATGCTACTAGCTAAATTTCATCATTTAATGCTTTCTTACAATTTTTTATTGATATAATAAAAGATAAATGATTGATCTAACAGCTGAGAATTATATAATATGTTTTATGTCGATTTATTATTATTTCACTCATGGGGAGGGAATGCTGCTCGAATTATTGCATCACCTTCGAGCGTCAAAGTTTGGGTTACACTCCTGTCATTGGAAAATCGGAATATTGTTAACGACCCAGTTGTGCTGCCCCTTATAATCTCTTCTTTATTCTCTAAATTGCTTACTAGCAAAAGCTTCTTTTAAACGTGTTAATAGCCAATGAAACGAGCCTAACTGGAAAGAGTGAGCGATGTGCACTTCCTTATAGAATTTTCTTGTAGAATATGTTACCGTATAATTTTGGATGTATTTGGTTAGCTTTTAATTCAATTTGTTTGTCGATTAAAAGAGTTAGCGTCGAATGAGTTCGATTATTACCAGTCTACTTCTCTACTTTAAATTTAGCAATACTCTTTGATTTCTCGTCTGACCTGCTTTGGTTTATTGCCAGGTTCTTTCAGATTCTATCGTAGGTAAGCAGATTATTCTAGGATGGAATTATAAGTAAGTGCACAGTAGCTCTCAGATTCGTTAAATTTCGTTCAGATTCGTTAAAATTTTTAAAAGTTTATTTTTAGACAATGCGATCCACTTTCATATTATACTTATTAGTCATAATAAATGGAAGAAAGTTAGGAGTTATAGAAATCGAAACAGAATTAATTGACATGTGCAGAAAAGCTATAAATGATGCTATTGTTAACAACGACTGTATTGAAGAAGGAATTGAGTAAGTTATAATGTAGGCTATTAGTTTAAAAATGGATGAGAAAGTGAATCATTAGAGAAATGACTCAAAATTTAAGCATAATGAATGCAAGTGGTTGCAATGAACCTGATTATTCCGCAGGTGGCGTCCATTCAGCAGAATTATATTATCAAAGTGCAATACAGGTCAACCTTTCTTTTTTCAAAATATTTTAATGTGTTGCGATAAATTGATAAATTATTTTAATCGCAAAATTGCAAAAATTTATAGGGATTAATTGGACCACGTTGTAATGATGAACTCATGGGTATAAGTCGATTAGCACATTTTTGGAATGTCCCCGTGCTTTCTCGGTTAGCCATTGATCCAGCACTTGCTAATACTGCAATTTATCCAACAGTCGTTCAACTTGATTTGAAATCTGCTACAGGATTGGCCTATGCTCTTAAACATTTGTCTGATAAGCTTAATCTGAGTGAGGTTATTTAATTTATATTCAAATTTTTTAAATATCTTAAATATCGTAAAAATGCATCATTCTTGTTGCATATATTCTTTATGCTTTGTATGTATTGAAGTAAAAATTACGAATTACTTAGGATCAGAATTCATCAGAATTCATGCTTGTGAGATCTTGCAAATTCATGGGAGTATATTTGAGAAAGAAGTATAGAATTAGAGAATGTAGCATGAGGAAGTATATATGATTTCATGATTATCATTCTACCTCTGCTTAGGCTGTATTTGTTACTCCATCAACTAGTTGGGATTCGAATGAAATTATCTTTGGCGTTATGTCTGCCGCATCAAGCGAAAATTTATTCGCTAGAATTTTTTATTTTGGTATTAAAGGACAAAAAAGAGTTAATGATTTCACGGATGAAATTCGCACAAGAACTCGATGTTAGTCTAAATTTCCAATTTTATCAAATTTTATCAAACTTTCATCACCTAATCAAATGAAAATTTTCCCTTCATTCACGCGAAATCCACGAAAATAAACAAAACTTTTTTTAGTAATTATTGTTTCAAATGATTTTACTAATTTACAAGAAATCTTTGATTTGATGGATGTTCAATTCTTAACACAAAATAACTATATTGTAATACTACTTTGTACTACTATAAGTACAATATGTACGCATGAAGTTAAATCCATCGTTCACGCAGCGAAAATTGTCGTTGTAAGTTATATTCCTTTATAAAATATCAAATTTGTTTTGTTCTGATCATAATTTTTTTATTATTTCTTTATTTTCAATTGTTCTCATAATTGTTCTTATAAATTATCATAAATTAAATCATAAAATATTAAAATGTCTTATAAAATGTCTTATTTTTATTTATGAAAAATTATGAATTAAGCTTTCACCAGACATTCAAAATTATGACGCGTTGACTATGGATATAAGAAATTTGCTACCCAATTCCATTCGATCGGTAAGATCTATATTTGACCAGCAATTTGTATGAATTTTTATAAACTTTAGCGAATGTATTAACTTTGGCTTTAAATTTGCTGTAATTAAGGCCTATTTCTGAAAAGCAGTGAGTTAAATGACGATTTTAAACTAATAATTATTTTTAAGGTTGTTTTTATTTAATTTAAATTCAGATCGATGAATTAAAAATTGTATACGACTCATGTTATGCTTACTGTTATGGATCTAAATTATCACAAACTAGCGGTAACTTTGCGATGGAAATGAGTAATCAACAATATAAAAGTATGATGAATTGCACATATTCGTTAATAATTGTTATTTATGAATTAATTAAAAATCAGGTTTTAATAGAAAAATTTAAAAAAAAACAATGAAAAGTTCGAAATGATACTTTATGATATATTCAGTTATTAAGTTAGGTAATAACTCATCCAAAGCAGTATGGTTAAATGTTTTGAATAATGCCAATTTGTAATGGTTTAACTTTCGCGGAGCAATGTTGGGTCTCTTTCTTTTTTTTAAGAGCCATTACTGGTTGGACCCCCTCCGCTGGTTTTCGCACTAGACAATATGCCAGAGAAAATATTCCTAATAGAAGTACAGTTAAGTCACCAGCATAACCCTGATTTTTGGATAGGCCCAATTCGAACCCACTCTTGGAGTCTCTTGTACAGCCCTACGGGGAGCAGGACATCGGCATCGGCGCTCAGAATAGAGCAACAACTCACTGAGCCATTCTACTCCATAGTGTTGGGTCTGTGTTTATACTTCCGTTCTTGCTTGGCTAGTTTCTCCCATAAAATTTTCCCACTATCCTAATTAAGCTACGCAATGAGTGCGAAACATTAATTATGTGTTTCGCTCATGTGATTTCCTCAAAATTTATTTTTTATTTCAGCAAGACTGGGAACAGTAAAATTAGATGCTGGAAGGAAGCGTCTTCAGAATTATGTATTTCAGTGGCTTCCTTCGCCAACAGGTCCATTTGTCGATGTATTTAGCCTTATTTCAGCTTCTTCTGACAAATGTATCAGCGAGAAAAAGTGTTTTATAATGGTTTGTTAAATCCTTAAATCCTTTAACGAATCTTTTTTCTCCACCTTGCATTCAAAAAGTTTTGCAATATTGGTACCAATTATTGCGTTGAAGACTATTGAAATGCTATTGAAACTGAAAGCCACTTCTAGCAAGTATGAATTTTTTTTTTTGATTCTTCATGTTTGAAAAACCTTTTGAAGTATGAAAATTTCTTTGAACAAACATTCTGGAACGAAATTCAATCCCGTTCAATACCTAAATGCGTATATGCTGGAGGATGTGAAGATTATACCGCTTTAGTTATTTCGCTCATACTTGCGTTATGCGTTATTACTGGACTGCTTTTGATGTGCTTATATCGAAGAAGGTTAATGCATATCTTTTGCTTCTCATTTAATTAATAAATTCCACTTTTTCTATTTTATCACAAAAATTTGCTACATTATAGCTTGGCGATATCTTATCAAACGAGAAATTTTTTTAAAAATCTAATAATTTTTAAAAAATGCAATGAATTTAAAAAATAGTATTTTAAGACAGCACATAAACGTCTATCGGCTTATTTGGAAAGTTGCGAAGGATGATTTAAAAGTTATTGAAACTAAGCAGGTTTTTATTATTTGTTTATAATTATTTGTTTATAATTATTTGTTTATAATATAATATGAGGATTTTTCGGCAACTTGATCTTTTTTCTCCTAACAGCATCATTACTTGTTAGACTAGTTCCGCTGGCTACAAGGATGGACCTTTCCCAGTCTCGAGATCTGATGATAGGTCTAAAAATTTTACAGAAGTCAGTTTTTTTCTCGCTATCTAAGCCCATATATCGTTAGAAGCCAATGTTCATTCAAATTCTCGTTTGATCTTATCCAGGTTTTAAATCGGCCTTCTCGCCTTTGACAATATTCATTAAAAGATCGAGATACGTGTTGCTCAATTCTTATAGCGAAATAGTCTGAGCAGTTTTATCCATTACAGAAAAGTTAATATAACCATAAGTTTCATCGAGTTTCAGTCAAAAAGCAAAGCGTTGACTGAAAATCAAACTAATAAACGTCGTGCAGTCGAAACTTATGCATTGTTGGGTGCATCAAAGGGTGAATTTATATGTCTGAAGCAGTGCAAAAGGATATCATGGAGCAAGGAACGAGCGAAAATGCTATGTGAATTGAAATCGTTAAACCATGAAAACTTAACGAATTTTCTTGGAATTTGCCATAATGAAACTGATCGATTTTATACAATTTATACGCTCGTTGAACGGGCATCTTTAGAAGATTTTATTTTTGATCAAGATTTTAATATGGATGCAACTTTTAAATCTGCTTTTATTAAAGATATCATTAAGGTGAGTTCATTTCTTTCCCTCCAGCAAACTCTACTGAACCTGATTATTCGGTGTTTTCTTTTTCTCTTGTTTTCAATGCATATATTTTAAAATATAATCAATTTTTTCTGACGAAAAATAAAAGTACAGATGAGTCGTTACAGCCGAATTTTTCGGGAAAAAACTAAAACTAAGACAATAATAAGCAACAATCTTTCCGCTTTTGATATTTGTATATGCTTTTAGGGACTGTTGTATTTACATAAATCACCGATTGGCTATCATGGCATGTTATCATTAAAAACATGTCTTATTGATTCAAATTGGGTTCTTAAAATGACTTGTTTTGGAATTTCGACGTTATTTTATGAACTTATCAAAGATGAATATCTAAAAACAATGGAAATTATATCTCATAAATGTTATTTTTAAGTATAATATTTATCTAGATTTGGTTGTATCCGGCATTTTCGATTTGGCTAAGAATCAAGCACTTGGGTATAACTATAAGGGAGCGATCTCCAGAATCTCCTGAATTTCACTTTTAATTTTGTAGCAAAATTTACTTTTATCGAAACGAAAAGTCTATGATAATCAGTCGTATGCGGAATATTATAAGGTGCCACTCCTGATTCTACAAAAAGAATAAAGGAACGGTTGATGGATAAAAAAACCTTTGAAGAATTTCTTGCAAATGCTGATTGTCCAAAAAAAAAATAATTTGATAAATTAAAAATAAATTAATTCTTAATTTGTATTATATTTCAATTATAAGCAAACTATTAAATGATTAATGATAAGCCAAGAATAAAGTATTTTCTATATCGTTAATTTATTTTAGATTATATAAATATAGCACCTGAATTACTGGAAGGTGTGCAAATTGGTCGAATGTATCCACCTGGCACACCCAGCGGTGATATTTATAGTTTTGGAATGGCACTGTTTTCAATTATTTATCGCTGTGAACCTTTTGAAAAAACAAGATTGGCAATGAAAGGTTTGAAATTTTGAGATGAAACAAAATAAAATAGTGGAAATAGGCAATTTCGAAAAATTCAAAAATTATCTTAAATTTGAGTTAATTTTATGTACAATAATTAGTTTTTACAGATATAATTGATCGAATTATGCAAAAAAAACTGAAGCCAGTTATTGAAGAAAATGAAGATGACCCGGTTATGACAATTATCTTTTATCAATTATTAATCTTTTTTAATTTATTAATTCCCGTCAAGGGCTAGGAATCATAGCCATGGTGTTTGAACTCAAGGCCATAATAATTTATCACTCGGAAATGGAGCACCAGATTCTTCTAATAAGGATTATCGTCGAAGGGTAGATTGAATTTTCATTTTAAATTCTAGTTAATTGCACTGATGAGCCAATGTTGGAGTGACGATCCAAAAAGTCGACCAAACTTGCGAACTATACATCAAACGGTTGAAACGGCATTCGCATCATTGTGAGAAATTTTTCTTTTCGATTTAGTATTTAGTCGCTTATGTATTTCTTCATTTAGAAAGAGTAACCAAGTAGCACAAGCAAAGCCATAAGGCAATGTTTTCGAAACAATAAACAAAGTAAAAAGAAGGCAACGTCAGTAAATTGCGTTATTTTCTAGCGTTTTATATTAATGTTTATACAGTAAATTTAGAAGCAAATGAATATTTTATTTCAGCAAAGGTAATCTCGTTGATCAAATGATAAAAATGAACGAAAAATATGCGCAGAATTTAGAACGAATTGTTGCTGAACGAACATCATTATTAATTGAAGCACAAGAGCAGACCGACCGACTTCTTTGCGAAATGTTACCTCCGTAAAAGTTTCTACCTATTTTGCCCAGTTTTACTCCATAATCATCAACCCTCACACATCATTTTCATAGTTCAAAAATATTTTTATTCATATGCTACCATTCTTATTCTTTCTTGGGATCTCTTTGGATTTTAAAAACCTTTCTTTTTTAACAAAATGTGAAATAATTTAGAACGATTGCTGCACAGTTAAAAAGTGGTTTGCCTGTAATCCCGCGAAATTACGATTCTGTCACCGTCGCTTTTTGTCAAATTGTTGATTTCTCTCTTCTGATGGCTAAATGCACACCTGATCAGGTGATATATTTCATTTATTTCATTTTTATTCCGTTCGAATTTGGGCCCACAAACCAAAATCTAATTTTCATGCAAACTAATTTAAATGAAACATTGTTCTTTAAAATCGCCTGAATATTGAAGGTACAATATTGAACAATATTGAAGGTAATATCATTTTTGAATGATGTTTTCACTCGATTTGATATCATTATAAATCGTCATGATGCATACAAAGTTGAAACCACTGGTGAAACATATATGGTAGCGTCAGGAGTACCAAATGAGAATCAAGGTCGTCACATATTTGAAGTTGCTGAAATTGCGCTTGAAATTCGACAAGTATATTTTTATTTTACTATGCATAGTAATTTACTTAAAAAATGGGCTGCCTGAACTAAACGTAGAACTGTAGCCATCCCTTTAATTTACAAAGAAGCAGCACGAATTTGCTAAACTTTCCCAGTATTCTAAATTATAGCGCTTGTTTTTGCTTTAATTTAGTTTAATGTCGTTTTATTTAAAATGACTAATTTATAATTTTTTTTGTTTCTTCAATAAGTCATTTCGTGTTTGCAGAACATTCTGTCTTATAAGGTTGCTTGCGTAGCTGAATGGAATCTTCGCGTGCGAATCGGTTTTCATTGTGGTCCTATAGCTGCTGGTGTAATTGGCTTACGATCACCACGTTATTGTCTTTTTGGCGACACTGTATTTATTTTTTTCAATATAAATAAATATTCGATTTCTTTTCAATTTTGCCTAGAAGGCCTCATAAATTCTTATAAATTGGTGTATGATACAATAAATTGTACAATACAATATAATATATTGTACAATTAAAAATCTTCAAAAATTATTAAAGCTTTCGGGTTTCCTAACTTCTTAAATTGATCTCTTTTTTACTTATTGGTTTCATCAAATTATAAACCAATTTATGAAACACTGGCTTTGGCGACGATATACCGAATGCAGTGAAATAAATGCTAACAAATAAAAAATTAAATGTTATAATATCTTTGAAGGTAAATTTTGCATCTCGGATGCAAAGTAATTGTCAACCAAATCAAATTCAAATGGCAGAAACAACAGCAAAAATTTTAATGAACTCAACAAAATACCAGTTAACAAAAAGAGGAATTGTTCACGTGAAAGGAAAAGGTTTCACTCAACTGCTTTTCGCTTTATAGTTTAATAAGCTTTAATGAGTTTATTTATTTATTTGATCTGCCATTAAAATTTAAATTAAGCTGGTTGTACAGTTATTCAAATGCCTCTCTGGCTAAAATGTATGCTAATGTCCGTCAGACTATCTCACTATTCCATAAAATCCATTTAAACCATTAGAGCAGACTGGAGAACACGAAAAAAAAGAAATGAATTTGTGTTTATAATTATCAATTAATTATTTTTTCATTGGTTGAAAAATGGAAATAACTTGAAAATATCAAAGATTTATTTAAAATTTTTTTTCAAAAAAATTGTGAAATAAATAAATCAGGAGCTGTCAATACATACTGGTTAAATGAACATATCACCGTCCACGAAAATGTGAATACCAGTGAAAGCAATAAAATTTGTGATGCTGATACTTCAATTTGATACCAGGTTTTTTATTTAATATGCCAACAGTTAATAATTTATATTTTGTTCCTAATTTATTTTATTGGTTATTTATTTTATTCATTTTATTACTGGAGATATTCACAAGAGTTATAACAATTTGTGAGACGCAGGATATTAATTAAAATATGGAAAACTGGCGGTAGATTATTTCGGTGAAGATCAAGCATTACTGGCTCAATTTCTGCCCCTTGACATGAATAAGTCTGTGATCAGCAATGAAATCTCCTTCTTCTATTCATGTTCATGTACTTCTATTCATGAGTGACCCCGTATCCTATTAAATCATCCCCTTATCCAATTAGAATAAATGCTGTTAAAGAAGGAAAATGAATTTTATATGGATATACTTCAATATCTGAAAACTCGCCAAGAGATTATTTTCGACTATATTTCCTTTCGTTTATTTGGTTCTGCAATGAAATTACGTCCATTCAATTTTCTTAGTAGTAGTAAGTATAGTTGGTGGTGATGGTAATAATATCTTATCAGATCCGCGCAACAGATTTGATGAGTCCCTAAGATCCAATGAAGTTGAAGCTTTTAACTCATTCTGAAATTAAAATTACTCTACATTTAAACTTAAGCTTATATTTTAAAATTTCCTATTGAAAATGATTTTCTTCTAAATACTTTTCAGCAAATCGAATGAGTCGAGAATCGCGCAAATACTAAAAAATTCCATGATGACACTAGTAAAAATTTCTAAATTTAAAAAAAACAAAACTTGAACTCTGACCTTTGTATCTTGAATAGCCTTCGTTGTTGAATTCGTTGTGCCGCGAAAATCGACAGTGCTCTGAACACTTCGTTTCATTGATGATTGCCTCCTTTGTTTTATTGCATCGTAATATCCATCTCTCATTGAAGAAAATACTATTGTTATTAACTGAGTCCAAGCTGTTGCTGTATCTGATGGCTTAAATTTTTTCATCCAAAAATCTTGCATCTCATATTATTTTAATGCGGATATAACGAGGTGTACAATAACTATAATACTTGCGTTGTACCTTTGTAATAAAGGCATATTTTGTATTTTTCATTGTTATGTAAAAATTCTATTGGATGGCTGAAATTCTTATTAGAGGATTGGAAACTTTTAGAAATAGTAAATGTGTGGGCCTCATATTTGGAAACGTTTAAATCAACTTGATGATTAGCCAAATCGAGTCGCACAGCCTCGGAAAATATTAAATCAGCCATTGGTACCCAAAATTCCGATTTGAATCCGTGCCTTTTTAATTCAGCATGCATTGCACCATAGCGGTACGATGTTCGCTCAATCATTTCGATATCATCAATCTTTAAATTTTGCGTAATAATGCGTAATAATTCGAATGCTCTTCTATAATCTAAAAAATATTTTATTTCTCTTTGACAACGCTTTATCGCGATAATATTCTTTTAACTTCTAATCAGACTTATTTATTTCTGATTAAGAATCTAACATTTTTAACGATCTCATCCAAAAATGTGCGCAAATCGTTAGCGAAATCACACGTCGATGAAGTTCTAAGCCGCTCAGCGAAACTGAAAAAATTATTTAAGCAAATATTCATTTAAAAAAAGAAAAATTCCTAAATTTCTTATCATTGTCAATTCTCATGCAATTAATGGCAACAAATAGCTATTTAATTAGGGTTTACTCGATTTATAGGACCGATATCCCATAACTTCTTCATTAGAAGCATGGATAAGCTGCCTAATGATGTTTTTGTTGTCCGCTGTGGTTCTCCAGCTTTAAAAGGAAGCTTAGTAGTTTTATTCATGACATCATTTAAAATCCTTTTTGCGGCCTCAGACCTTTGATAGAATTAAGCTACTATTTTTATTATTTGAATTAGACTATTATTTTATGCTTCATTACTTTCTTTCAATTCGTTGTTGCCAATATCAAAATAGGCTCTTTCTTTACAATAGAAAATAATAATTTTAATTTTTCAGAAGATCTATAGGAGTTGCAGGATGAATAAGTAATTCCAATAGTGCTAACTGACAAAACCATCTGGTAGGATAAGCGCGTGGTTCGTAATATCATCAATTCAATTCGATTTCTGCGGAAGGAGAAAAGAAAGATTTATGCAAGCGATACCTTTACTTTCACTACCAATTGACTACTTAGCAAAAATTTCTAACAATATTAACAAGGCAAAATAGAAATGGTGAGCAACCGACTGTCCGATCGAGGATTCTACAGATGAATTTTTTATGAAATTTTTTTTTATGAATTAGAAATTCCATTTAAATATATTTAAACACCAAAGTAACGAACGTGCGATAATCTTTACGTTTTTCCATTAAACGAAAACAAATCTTTTCTCCAATTGCTCGATGAGGTTCATCAAAACAATTTTGTATAATTTCTCTTCCCTGCGTATTTATTGGATGTTTTCTTAAAGTTCGTTGACGAGTTAAAGTTAAACGACTGTTTGATAATGAATTGCTGAAATATATTTCATGAGTAAATGTTTTTTATCGATGAAATATGAATAACGACATGAAGATTGCTTCATATATTTTAGCGACTTCTTTCTTTATCGTACAAAAGCACTTATAAGTTCTTCTGGTTTAGTTGGGTCCACTGACTAGGATCAGAGCTTTCGTTAAAGAGCCATTTGGTGAAGGAGGTATGGTGAAAAAAATTGAATCCCAAAGTACCATCTAGCACCATTTCACTATCAATGAAATTTACTCAGGTCAAAAATCGAATCAGTGCTCGTTTGATCTTAATGAACCAATATGACTCGATGCTATTCCGTTTTGAAATTTTCAAAAAATATTTATGTGTAAACTTATACTTTGAAAATAATGAACTCATAAGCAACATAAATAATTTTAAAATTTAATGGGACTCTCAAAACATCAAATGTCAGCTGTTTTAGCTGATTCGATATATTTCAAACCAAGTTTACAAATCTATCAATCATAATATTAAATCTCCACAGTCTTAAGATAAATATAAATACTACTTGCAAAAACGTAATAACTCATAAAAATCCTTGAAAATGATGCAAATTCAGACTTTTCTAAGTGAATGCAGTTAGAGAAACTGACCTTGATAAGTTTTTCGACATTTGTAGGCTTTTGTCGAAGTTCGAAGATTCCCTTTGGGATGATCGCTTTTGACCAAATCTAACAGTTTTTGGTGACGATTTTTGATTGGATTGTTGATCCAAGGAAAGAGAAGAAGAATAGTTTGCAACAGATTTTTGAAGATTTTTAGTATTTTTCAGGCCATTCAATGCGTTAATATTGGAATTATCACAATCATTTTTACGATTCTGCATCTTTGAAAGTTCAATTTTATTATTTATGATGTGACAAACATCTTTCGAATCAAATTGTTCAGCCAAAGAAACAGATTTTGATTTTGTATTTCCCATTAATCTCATTAATATGTTTTTATAAAAAATTGCCGTAAATATAACAACAAAATTTCGCCTTCAATCGACAACTGAAAAATTTTTGCATAGGGCTCATAAAAAAAAAAATGATCCCATAAACAGCAATTAATTGTCGTGGATAGGGGATATTTACTAGAAAGAAAGCAAAATGAAGTGCGAGTTCTCCTATATCCTCTTTCCTTTTCTGTCCTCTTTCATTCTTAACATGAATTATTTATTATTGGACTAGAATAGCCAAACTAGAAATAAACGAAGTATTTAAGATAATTTTTTATTTAAATGAAATCTTAAGAAATATAAAGCAATGCAACTTTCCAACAACATAATTTTCCATTTCCTTTCCCTTGAAATTGGCTAATTGCATCCATGGAGCAATAGCTTAAAAATGTTTGTTGTTTAGACAAAGTACATTAATAGTTAGTAGAATCTTATCTAATCTTATCCAATTAGCGCTCAATTCTTCCTTAATTTTGTTAAATAAATGTAAGCGACAAAATAAAAAAATTGATATTATATATGCATTATAAATGAGGCTTATTATAAATGAGGCCTAATTTAAGGCTTCTGAGATCCATATCCAAAAATCGCATCCATAACTACTGAAGAAACCTTCAATGAAATTTCATGCCCAAATATTTTGCAAGAGACTTTTTTGGATTAACTATTTTTTAAAAATTATTAACAAGTTATATATACCTAATTCTTAAAAAATTCCTTCGTAGAACTAAAAAATCTGCCAAAAAACTTTCTTTATTCTTCAATATTCTTCAAATACTTCTTGTTATGTTAATAAAGATAGATGAAGTCTGATAGCTTCACAGGCTCGATTTCTGTCCCTTTTCGGGAGCAATGTCATTGAAATTCGAATAATGTTTGAGACCCATCTGTACTTCCATCTCTAAATGAATCTATAACGGTCTCACTGTGATAGCTAATGGAACCACAGAAATGATATTAAGAAAAAAAGATTTTGATAGAATAAGATTTCTAGGAAGTCGCATACTGCATTCGTTCATAATATTTATAAAAAATATTTTATTAAGTTTTAATTAGACTTTAATGGTATTTTAATATTGTTGTCCCACATTTGAAATTTTTTTAAGTGGATGAACGACTGAATTAAAATGAATTCAAATTTTAGCTGTGCTAACTCATCACAATTAACAGCATAGTTGATCAATAAATTGTATCAATTAAAACATGTCTCTGCTCGTTGATGAGATTTAACCTTATCTATAAATATCAAATCTGAACGGTGCCAGTGACCCACTTATTCTATCGTCAAGTGATTCTCATTCATATAACCAGTGCTGCCAGGTAAACTAGGAGCAGTGAATACTGTAGAAAAAAAATGATAAAAACGATAATTAAAATAATGACAATTTATTACGACTCACTGCTTATAATAAAGCCATGTTGCTTTATAATTTATAAAAATTACACATTAAAAATAATAACAACTGGTAAACTATGTTTATTTCGCTGGAAATTATCTTAACTTTATATTTGTATAAGAACTTCGTCGATTTTCAGTTTAGAAAGAAAATTGTAGATGCCATATCGTTCATTTAAAAAAATATTAAAAAGAAGCGAGTATCCAGTGTCGATATGAAATTTTCTTTAGATATCCGAAAAGCGGAATAGAAATGATATGGTAAAATACATAACTGGTTTATCAAAAAATGAGCACAACTTGTAATTCACTTCAAATAGCACGAATCCTTGACTCTTGAAGAAATTTTTTATCAAAAGTGAAATCCGAGCGATAATGGGCTTTACTTCTTTCTCCAGGTGCCACTGCCACTAATATTTTAATTCAAACCCTATGAACTTTTAGGATCAATTTCTTTTGTCTTTAAATTTAATTTTTCTTTTATTTTCTAGTTTTGTTCTTTCATTTCTAATTTTTTCTCTCATTCTTTTTAACAGGAACAAACCTGCCATGATCTCAAAAAACCATATGGCTGCAGGAGACCCAACTCCTTTTTCAAGTGACTCTATACTGAAAGGATCTGGTCTTTTGACATGGTGTCTACGTCCTCCGATGCATATGATAGTCTGGAGATTCATGAAGTAAATGTGCAAGCTGGGTATATTAAAATATTTGAGAATAAGATATATGTTCAAGTAATGATAAGTGCTTGGAAGTTGTCTAGTGGAGCGAATAGCTTTCTGTTGGATCTCTGCACATGCTGCGTGGCATGTTGGCACTAGATGCTTGGAACATCAAAAGGATTATGGCCGTTACAAGCTAAGCCACCACTATCCACACTCTTTCTAAATACCACCACCTGCTTGTTTCATTACTTTGACTCGAAAAATTACTTTTTTTTTTTGTTTAAATAAGCAGAGATGTTGATTTTATCATTGTGATGTTTCAAATAAATCGGGACGAAATGATGTGGCGATTTTCATCTTTGAAGAAGCTCTAATCCAGTGGAAGGCGGTAAATAACTATGTGGTCTATACCGACTTCAAAGGAAAATTCTGCAATATTTCAGTCATCAGTGAACCAACTTTATGCGCTGATTACCACAATAAAAATAAGTTCAATGCGAAGCTTCAACTGTTAACAACATCTCTACCGAGAGGTAATATGGTAATAATTGTGGGAGACTGAAAAATGCGCGTAGGTCATGATGTCATTACGATGAATTTGGTAATTGGCAAATATGGCATCGCGGTCCAGCGCGTCAATGGAGAACGCCTTCGTTTTACCGAAGAATATAAACTCTTTTTACTAATACATGTTTTCGGCATCGAAGAAAACATCTAGTCACATGGAACTCTTCGGACAACCAATATTCCAATCAGATTGACTATATATATATATATCTATACATATATATATATATATGTCTGGAAGAGTAACTTGATAGTCGTTCTTGTCGGAGCGATAAAACTGGTAACCACCATAGATCTGACCATGTTAAGTTTCGAGCCAAGATTCGCATAAAACTGAAAAGTCGTAAAAAAACATATCCCAAGATTTTTCAACTATCTCAAATTGAAAAATCCAGAAATAATGAGCGCATTTCAAACCCTATTATCAAAAACACCTCAGTGAAATAAGCATCAATGATATCTCTGGAATGGACACCGGTCCCAACTAAAAACATGCTCACAAAATTCAGCCACTTCCACACTAGGGTATACTAATAGGAAATGCGCTAGTTGACTGTCGGAAGGAACTGTCCAACTTTTTGAAAAAGCTGTTAAAGCCCAGAATGCCAGAAGAATCTGTCTACCGGGCACTTCGAAAAATTACAACAACATCACTACAACAACAGCACTGCGGTGCGGGACATCAACAGAAATTATTGGAGTGATATGGCCTTTAGAATAGAGACGGCGGCTCGGAAAGGTGTAATAGGAAATTGTTTAGCCTTTTTCACAAAGCACCTATAACTCGAGAAAGGGTAAATGAAATGAAATGAAATGAAGGGTAAATGAAAGGATATTAATGGGGTGCCTATTAAACTTGTTAAAGATCGCCTCAGAAGATGGAATTTTTTGAGACCAAAATTAACTACGATGCACCATCTGTTGTCCTGGATATAACTGATTCGCCCGTCGAGCGTTACGTTTGCAACTGTGAACCGCCAACAGAAGAGGAAATAATCTCTGTAATCCATAGGCTTAGAGCCAATAAAACTCCTGGAGAAAATGGTCTTCAGGCAGAACTCTTCAAATATTATCCATCATCGTTCATAACTCACTTTCAAAAAAGTATTCTGTGGTATGACAAATATAATTAATACTAGAAGACAGGAGCAAAGCAATTCTGCTTCCAATTTTTAAGAAAGATAATAGGACATGCTGCGACAATTACCGAGGAATCAGCCTACTCAGAGGATATCTCAGAGAAAATTTTTGCTTCTTTATTACTAAACAGACTTATGGCAGTACGAGACAACAGGATGCGTTCCTAATGGAGATGGGGCATAGTTGTGCTGACTAGATTTTCACGTTAAGGATACTGGAATATCACCTCAATTATCTGCAACCCACCATCATATATTTCGACTTTACGGCTGCTTTTGATTTAATTGATAGAGCGGCGCTTTGGAGGAACGCGATGTTACAGAGAAGATTATGCGACTCATAAAGACATTTTATGAGTGCATATCGGTGCAGGTCAGTGTATATGGGGAATTGATAGGCTCCTTCGAAATAAGAACAGGTCTCCGTCAGGGCTGCGTTCTTTCCCCCACAATATTCAACTATGCGATAGACTGGATAATGAACACCGCTTGTCGGCATTCAAGAGATACCCGATTTAGTCCAGAGCATCGTATCACTGATCTTGAATACGCTGATGATGTAGTCCTTTTTGCTGACAGTAAAGCAAGTAATACTAAATAATGGGTCAGAAACTGCAGAAAGAATCGGACTCAGAATGTAAATAAAACCAAAGCTTTTTCGTCTTATGTGCAAGAAGTTGATAAAATGTTTTTTTTTTGTAAATTCACTGCCAGTTGAGGAAATGCCTGATTTCAAATACCTTGAGTCCACAATACCAAATGGACAGGCAAAAGATGATATTACAACTCTGATCACGGCAGCTAGAAATGCGTTCTTCTAGGTTAACGAAACTTTTACGGTGCCGTCGTAAAATCACCATAAAAGCGAAAGCCAGCATCTAAATATCCGTGAATCGTTCGATCTTGCTATATGGCGCTGAGACATGGCCAATGAGAGTGGAAGATATTAAGAAGATATTATGTGCCTTTGACAACTCTTGTTTAAGGTACATTTTACGGGTCTCCATCGTGCATAATATCACATAATCGCATCCATCTTCGTTTAAACACCACCTGCATTAAAGTGCCATTACAGAGCGTCGGGGGTTCGATTCCCCCACCTTCCACTGAGATTTTGATGTTCAACGTCGCTAGCATAACCACCTTAATCAATAATGATGAGAGCTGTTAGAAGAATAACTTTTGTTTTATACGGTGCTGAATCAAATGGCTGAATTGAACGAGGCCACATCGATTAAAACCACTGAATGATTGGCTGTAGCAGATAATGCCACTTGATTAAAACTGAAACCCCAATAATCATTTTCCTTGCATATTTCAAACATTATAAGTGTAATCGTGCACGAGTGTACGAGTGTACGGTGACAAACATGCTTCAGCAATTGCCTAAAGCAATAAAAGCTATTGCTATGTGCATTTGGATTTGATTACGCCTCATTTATCAATTAAGTCAATTAATTACCAAAAAAATTCATTAATTAACGAATCTGCCTTTACAACAAAAATTTGCCGAATTTTTTTCCATAGATGGTTTGACATCAAAAGTTCAGAACAATACATTTTTATATTTCGTATTATATAATGAATTTTAGTTGGTTATGACCGAATTTTTCAAGGCTTCCTAGCATATAAAGTAATTCCTAACGATGATAGCGGTCTTGGGATTTTTCCATCCACGTATTTCTCTTTTTCCTTTGAAAAAATATCGAACGAAAATTATATTAGGTAAATATACTGCAGATGCAATTTGCAATCATTCTTACGTTTATTATTTATTTTTTAATTTGATAGTTTAAAAATACCTCGGTAGCTTTATAATTAGTGGGAGCCAGCTTAACCAGTAATGGTTTTTTTAGAAGAAGAGAATCATCCGATAGGCTAAATCATCTGACATATTATGCCGTATTAAAATCTAATTTAATCCATTTATTATGACATAGTATTCGAATTCATTTAGTAAAAGTCTTTAGAACATCACGGCAAATGGGTGGTAATCATTCGAGCAAATAACTTGGACATGAAACTTTTCCGTTGCACATTCCTAACATAATCCTCGAAGTTTTCCAAATCCATTGATAGAAAGTAAGTAGGTATTCACTTCCAGCACCCACTATGAGGCATGTGGTACTTTGCATCTACTGGAGATCGATCTCATTGGTCCGAATTCTGCCTCTTTATGGAAGCAAATCTGCTGAAAGTAAATTAAAGATAAAGCCCAAATACTTATGGGGTCGCACTTCCATTTCTCTTTCACGATTTCTCTTTGGTTACTAGAAATTTTGATTATTTTTCAAAGATATTTTACTGCACTAATAGATAGTGAGCTGTGCTTCATAAAGTATAAAGTATGTGCTATTATTATTATATTATTATTATTATTATTATTATCATTATCATTATTATTATTATTATATTATTATTATTATTATCATTATTATTATTATTATTATATTATTATTATTATCATTATTATTATTATTATTATTATTATTATTATTATTATTATTATTATTATTATTATTATTATTATTTTAAAAGAAATATTACCGTTGAATCTAAAATTTTTATAGTCTCAATCACATTGTCCGCACATATTAGAAAGCATTTCTCTGTTTCTCTGCACTCGAATAGAAATTCATTAATAGTGTTTTATATGAAATTTTCTCATGCAGTTGCATCAACTTTGCGCAGAGGCGATAACGTGACCAATGAGGCTTAGCCGAGGTGCGTTTATTGCTGGTTGAAAACTTTCACCCAATTGCCCGCCACGGCACCTGAAACATGGTTGTCGTAGGCAATTTTTGGATGCTCGTTGTGAGCAATCTGTTTTCTTCGCGTCCTGGTTTCAAGCCAGCATTGGTTGTGTTAGTGGATTGTTGGTCAACCTCAGTACGTTCGTGTCGTCGACAAGGGGCAATGGGTGAGTGTGAATTGTTTGAGGTTGGCATAGTTTTTATATTTTCTGATTTATTGTTTTCTGATTTATTGCAGACTATTTACTGAGTATTTAATGTTAATAAATTAATAAATTTTAATGTTAACAACTTTAATAAATTAATAAATTCTTCAAGGGATTCAAACTTTGCCATTGTACGATGCGTTTTGCGCGAAAATTAGTACGATTTGAAGAGGCGGATATTTATTGACTGATAAAAGCACAGTGAAAAATATAAAACGATCATATGATAAAATCAGTGCCAAAGTTTCGACGTTTTACGTCTCTATCGAGTCTGTAATGAAAATTAGCTTAACATTAATTGTTTTTAAAATTAAATTACATTAAAAAAAATTGTATTTTTTTTAAAATTCTGTTGAAATCACGTAGAGATTGCCAAATAAAAATGTTCACTTTTTCTGATTCATGGTTTACACGTGGATTATCTTCTTCCAGTCGTTCCTATTTTTCGGTTTTTTTGGTATAATGGTGCGATCTTCGTGGTTTTGTCTGTCCATCTTATCCTCATTTCTATGTTTTTTTGCCAGTTCTATTATTCTTAGTATGTTCGCATTATTTGGCCAAAGTATTTTAACTCTCCATGTTTCGAAATGACATTTTCGGTCTTATTTTTTGCAAAGACCCATTTATTTAATTTATGTCCTATTCACAATATACTTAGGATCTTCTTCCAGCAATATAGTAAGCAAAGAATTTCTACAAATAAAAAATTACATATCAATCTGGATTTTTATGCATAGTTTCAATTTTTTTAATATTTCGGTTCGAATCGCATAAGCCTCTACCTTTGTGTCTTTGGCAAGATCTTAACGCTTGCTTATTTCAATGCGAGAATGTCGCATATTAGAGTCATGCCGGCTCGAATTAACAAGTTCCGCACCGTGGGCTGAGCGACCAGGGTTATGATAAGTAGGCTACTGCAATAGCGCCAGGTGTTATGGAAGCAACGGAGTCTGGTGCTAAAAGTGCTACTGAAAAACAAATCTTACATGGACGCGACAATATAGTCTGAAATCGATGGAATGCTACTGTAGTAGTAGACTAATGAAAGAAGTTATATGAAACTTATGAAGGAACTGTGGATGGAGAAACGATCCACATCCACATTAACTGAGAAACATTTAGTGCGTCATCGCTTCAATATAAAAAAAAAGAAACTGCTCTTTTAGTTGGATATGGAGATGGATCAACTCTGCGCTACACCCCAAACACAGAATATTAATATTGAGAAAGAAGAGGAACGAAGTGATGGGCATGCAACAAGGCTGCGAGGTTGTAAAATGACTTCCAACATCTTCATTGCAAAGCAGAGCAATTGATATGAGGTAGAAAATCAGGAATAAAATGGTTGGAATTAACCTTTGAGACCGATTACCGAGGCTCAGCGATGCATCACCAGATAATATATTTGAAGAAGCAAATAGAGTCCTCACAACAATTCCTGCCACTATAATAATTGGCGTACATCACAGCCAACGTAATTCTGGGATATAAAATCAAGAATATAACAATGCGTTTAACCCTTGGAAATGGAGGCTGGAAAAATACAAGGACTATACCACATTAGAAGCCCTCGAGATTGCTAAACAAAGATTCACAGCATTTGCCCCTAGGCTAAGAAAGTACATTAGAGAAGCAGAGGCTAAAAAGATGTCTTGTTCTTCAATGAGCCATCCAGTGGGTATTCTCAACTTCAACAACAATATGACAACAACAAATCCATCAACTATTCAATAATGGGATAATATATGGGAAAAAAAAGAGATCCATAACACCAGTGGCTGCAAAATCTAAGAACAATTCACAACAATTTACAATTACAAGTTACAATTTTCTACAGTGTAGGAATTTCCTAGCTACAGTTGCTAAAATCCAATAGCGACTCAAAAATATGGAAAGTTGGATAGCGTCTGGTCTGGATATGATCCACACCTACTTTTTAAAGAAGCTAACATCGGTTCATGAACGTTCAACAACACAGATGAACCAGCTTCTTGTGGCAACCTCTCACCCAGACATTTTTTCTCAATCGAAAAGCACTATTCCATTGGTGCTTAGGAGTTCTAAGTTGCCCAATCTGTCGCCATATGCCGGTTTAATTGAAGTATTTGCATATAGATCGGTAGATCGAGGTTGTCCAATTTCAAATGAGCGCACGAATATTGTCGAAATTCATTTTCAGCTATAACTAATAAAAAATAACTAAAAAAGCTGGTTTTAACAAGTTCAGAACTGGTTGTCATAGACATAGAGGTTAACATAAGGAAGGACGGTATTAATCATAAAAGATCTCATAAGGGAATAACATCGTCCAATTACCAGTCAACAACATCTCTTGACAATGTGGAAAATCCTATAAGGCATTATAATCATTAAGTTTCATGACCACATAAGCAACAAATCAGAGGCTCCAAACATCAGCTGCTCATAGATAAAGCAATCGCTCAGTATTCAAAATTCTGGCAGACCAATCTGTATACAACTTGGATTAAAAGCCTGTGGCTCTATATCCCACATCTGGGTCTAGACCTATACAAAGTCAACAGGATCCTAAAGATGTTCATTGAGAATTCAGTGAATTATGGAAAGCGACATTTGAAATCAACTCGAACTAGCTTGAATAAATGGCTATCAAGTGCGGCAAATATCAAGTTGACGTATTTTCTCCTCTATGGTTTTGCATAGGTCTAAATTTTCTCAGTCAGACAATCACCAGAAATGGATAGGAATACAAATTCAAGAGCAGGATTACCATCAGTCATCTTTTCTATATATAGATGATAACAAGTTAAAAAAAGTAAAAAAATGAATGAGGCATTGACTCGTTCATCCATCTAACTCGAATCTACAGCGAGGACATTGTGATCCTTCAGATTAGAGAAATGTGGCCGAATAGTAGTAAAGAAAGAAGAAGTAGCAATGACTAATGGAGTGGACCTATCATCAAGACAAATAGCAGATATATAGACTAGCTACAAGTACCTTTGGTATTCCACAGTCACATGGTAACCACGATGAGGAGGTAAGGAAAACTGCAATATCTAAGTATCATCAAAGAATGAAAAATAAGATAAATGTTGAAAAGCAAGCTCAGTGGGAAATCCATGCCATAAATATGCATTCTGCCAGTTATTAGGTATGCAGTTGGCATTATAAGATGGACAAAGGAAGGCATAGAGGCTGCTGATGTGAAAACATTGAAACTCCTCATAATGCATGGAAATTTCCACTCCAAATCCAACATTCTAAAAATTGTGTACCAGCTAGAAAAAACGTGGGTGATTTGATGAAAGCGATTGTTTTGAAAGAAATTCGAAGCATTCAGAAATACGTTATCAAGATGGCACCAAATGATGAGCTGGTGAGAGAATGTCTGGTGCACAAACATTAGAAAAATATCAGAGCAGAGCAAGTACCATGGCAATTTAAGACCCCCATGAGTTGTCAATCAACAGATAGGTGAGGTAGCTGATATAGAAAATTCCTATCAATGGTTAGGAAAAGCTGGACTGAAAGACAACAGTGAGGTATTGATTATACCAGGAATAAGCAGTAAACACCAAATCTATCGAAACAAGGATCTACCACATTAGACATTCTAGATGCAGTCTATTCCTAGGAGGAGTTCAATAGATTGTGGCAAGAACAAATATTGAAAAACATAACCAAATAGCTGGCATAACCAACAGAAATATCTGCTCGGCAACCTTCCTCAAGGTTAAATAAGAGATTCCTCAGAAGATAATAAGGCGAATATCCTGTAGGAATTTTTTATCCAGGCAGACGAACAATTACTGGCCAATAAGCTAGACATCATCCTAATGATCAGAAATCAATGACACCGATGACAGATGCGTCAGGAAGAAGGAATAAATGTGGAAAATAGAGACCAAAGTAATTCCAGTGATAATTGAAGCACTTGGAACTATGATCCTTAAACTAGAAAAGGGACTTCAACACATTCCGGAAATAACACTAGAGATATCTATCCAGAAGAGCGCACTGGTTGGACTATCTAAGACCCTGTGCGGAACCGCAATTATCCTAGGTCTCCGGCAGAGGATCTGATGTTGAGGATAATCATAACCATTCGCAGAAAGTGAGAAAAAAGTTTTTTATTCTTATATAAAACATTATATATTCTTATGAAGTTATAAAGATTTTTGTCGTTGCCACAGTAATTGAACTATAAGTTCCATCAAAAAACAAACAGCGATGCAGGTCGCAATGACAACAAACGATCTTCTATCTCATCAAAATAGTCGCCAAATATCGCCAAATACATATTATATTAAATAAGTAGGAAGCAAGCCACTGTTGGTTGGTGATCAACCTAATATTATTTAAGCCAAAAACCTCCGTATTCATAGTCGATCCATGTGAGTTCATTAATGTCTAATAGCGATTTTTGCGATCTTTGCTTTGGATTACTTTGCCCTTTTTGAGAACAGAGGCATTTCTTTTCATTGCAATTCGCAAAGAATCGACTTTCTAAAAATCCATTTTTTTTGCAAGTTCTAATAGTTTTAAAATCCCTTTAATGTTCCATGAAGGACCATCATCGTTGAGAGATCTGAATTCCCGTGAAGTTTTTTTTTATAAAAATGGGCCGAATGAGCAGATTTAACTGATAAGTGAATGGTTGGTTGGCTGGTTGAAATCATTTCCTGAATCGATAAAAATAAATACATTACTTGCGTTCGTCGATGATAGTGATGTTGGTGAAGAATGTTTGCTTTTAGCTGAGCCGCCGACCATTCGCTTCAGTTATTTGCTTTAAAACCAGTTGCGTTTAAATTTGTTCTTTCGCGATATTTTGATGGATTTTTCTTATTGCCTTGAATTTTTCATCAAAAATAAAAGTTTATTAGTGAGGAATAGTTGAAAATTAGAAATTTAAATGAAAGGAGTGAATTCGTAGTGCCACCAATCCACCAATAAACAATTTACAATTTAAACAATTGACAATTGTCTCGAATTTAACTGTTAATTTCTATTAATGAATAACTTATGACCTGAAATGACTACCTGAAATTTTTAATCTTTTAATGGTTTTATAGAAAGGCAACGAAGGAAATTTATTCTTTCAAAATTGATGGCTTCGATTGATAAGGTTAAGTAGAAACGAAGCAAACCGCATTCGGGGGTTGAATGGCTCAGTGGGTTGTTGATCAACTGAGAACGCCGATGCTGAGATTCGATTTCCCGTAAGGTTAAGCCTGTGCAAAAATCCGAGTGATGCTGGCGACTCACCTGTGTTTCTATCGCCAGGGGACTCCCTAGCATATTGCTAAATGTGGCAAACCAGTAATGGTGAGGACTTTTAAAAAAAAGCTACCCTTTTCTTTCAAATTTTGGATATATTTTGTGTTTTGCAACCTTCCCGTATTTTTAATTTATGCAATGCAAATTTTCCTCTATATATTTTATTTATTTAAAAAACAGTTGGTAGAGCTTAAGAATCTTCGAGAAAATGAAAGGAAGGATTACTTTTCAAAAAAATTCATTATATTCAATAGAAGAATTATAGTTTAGTGCGGTTATAAGTCAGGTGCTTTCATAGAACTGACTGAATGTTCCAATTAATTAATTCATTTATCTAGAACTATAAGAAGTAAGCAAAATTTGATTTTTGCTTTGAAGTCTTCCTTTTTGTCTATTAATTTATTTTTATACTTTTGCTTGAATTTTAATATTTTATCTGGAAAATTAATTTTTATACTACTAATGGATTGAGGTTGTGTAATTTGTTGAATCACCATATTCTAAAATTTAGAAATATTGCTTCAGTTTCCCATTTTCAAATGAAACTTAATATTATTATTTATTCTCTGATCATTTATTATTATATGAAATTCACTGATCCAAATCCATCGCAGCTCAGTCCATCGGTATCATAATTTTTCTTTCTTCTCTCCACTCTTTTTTTTCTTCGCTTTTTCTAATTTGTTGGTGCTAACATGAACTCCCTTTGCTGAAATATTTTTGAATAAAATATCAATTCTTTGTATTAAATTTATGCATTATATTTTATCTGTGATAAACGCTTTTACAGTACTGAATTCATCTATGTAAAAGTTGAGATGCTCACATTTATGCAAATGTCGTATTTTGCCTTTACGACTTGTGAGATTTTAATCTTATAATTAATTATAAAAAATTTTGTTTTGACATTTATCTAGTAAGTATAATTTTTATTATAGCAAACAAGTGGCGCTGAAGATCCACTTGTGCTTTTATCCACAGTTGATTTTCTGTCGAATAGGTCTTACCATAGTGGTCACTAAAGTGAAGTATTTACCGCCCATCAATTAGTACGGTTTGAAATTTTTGGCTGGAGTTAGTTGGTGCCAGAACCACATAGATTTTTAAGTGACAGCTTCATCGTGAGGGATAGAGGTCGAATTCTTGCCTCTCTAAGTCATTATCCACTTATGATTATGATCAAAGCCAAAAATAATTTTTGCCATTTACTTTTTCAGATTTTCTCTTTAAAAAAATTTGGGGAGTACGATATGTTTATGATTACACTGACATTCAATGCATTTCTTCTAAAAACAGTCTCAGCTGGTTTTTTTTATACGAACAGTGCTACCTGCGGAACGTTGCAGTAATTCTTTCGGTCCTTTAGTGTGCGTAAACTGAAGCGATCATCGCTATGATAAATAAGAAATTTTGAAATTTTCTGGATAAATTAAGAATTCCATAGGATGAAATAAAGAAGCAAATTTATTTTTAAAAATTATTTTCAACTAGATTTTCTTTGAAGATTCCTATGGATATTCTGAAGCATTTAAAGAAATTTGAATAAAATCTGAAGCAATTTGAAGAATATTGGTTTTGCGGCAAAAAAAAACGACTTGCTCATATACATTCCTTCGCAAGAGCAAAGTCGTTCGTCTAATTATTGCGGTCTTCACTGCATTACTTAAGAAAGGCAAAATCAACAGCTAATTAACACAAATCTGATTTCCTTATCTGTTTTGGAATTTAGTGATAAATAAATTTTTTTTAGATGTCCAAAGGAAAATTTATTGCGATTTTATGGTTGCAGTACTGAGGGATGCGATTTTCAATTACAGGTATTAATTTATTATAATTTATTTACAGGTATTATTATCATTAAAATGAAATACAAGAAACTCATTAAATTATCTGTAGTTAGCTGCCTAGTTAGAAAATTTTTTGCCAGGCTTCATTTGACAATAGAAACAAGGGTGGGTCATCATCACCACCAAGATTTTTAACGACAGGTTTATTCCAGTAATTGAACTTGTCTAGATGATAATCTAAACAACTCAGTTATTCTGCAGATAATTGAAAAAAGAGAGGATTTAGGTATTCGCACTGAGTTTTGGCAAAAATTTCTCGTTGCCTTATCTAACAGTGGAACGAGTTCAATGAGAAAAAATGCGTACCAAATATAAATATATTTTTACATACTTTTTATTTATTTTTTCTTACATATTTCTTATATTTTTTCATCACTTTATTGATTAAATTCAAAACTTTTCAAAATTTTTAAATTTTTCTGAAAAAATGAATTTCAGCCATGGTTATTCATGTTATTATCATTCATAGTTTTATCAGTACTGTGCAGTTTATTATGTTCATTATTACGATGTGTATGCTGTGCCTGTTGCGATGAACGTCGCCGTTAAACTTCTATCAAAAAAATTGTTAAAACGCCATTGATTTATTAACAAATCTTATCGATTTCAATTCATATCTATGGTGAAAAATTAAAATATTTTAATGACGACTCACCTGATCCAGAAATCTTTCAAAATCTCCGATTGACCATCCGGAAATTACGCATTTAGATTTATTTCCAATTAGTTATAAAAATTGTGGTGGATTTAATGATTTTTATTTATATTGAAACTGTCCGCAATGAAAAAAACAAACGGGTTTTTCAGGATTTAAAATTAAAAAAATAAGAATTTCAAAAAGACACATCACATCATGAGAAAATTCATGGAAATTGTTTGATAGGAATGGATGGTTTTAAATTTTTTCTTTCATGATTTATTATTACCTTTAAATTTTTATATTATATTATATTATATTATAACGTATAACTTTTTTTTTAGTATTTACATGCGTTTTTTATTTAAAAAATACGGATAAATGCTAAAAAAATCAAGAAAAAAACAAGATAACATATTATTTATTCGCAAATAAATGCTAAATTGAAATTAAAAGACCGTAAATTTTGGTACATATCGTATAAGGAGGCAGAATAGCCATGCGGTTTTATTTAAATTATTATTTTAAGCTTTAGTTTGGATATTCGAAGCTCAAGCAAGTGCCACTGATAGATCCGAGTGCTGCTGGCGATCTAATTATAGTTATAGTTCTACCGCTAAGTGCCTTGCCGTCAGTAATTTCTCATTGTATAAATAACCATGCAGCAAGCCTAACCAGAAGTAATAAGCCCAAAACATTTACTTATGCATGAATGACAACAATTTAATAAAATCACTTAATTTACTTAATTTAGAAAAAAAAGACGAATACTGAAATAAATATTAATAAAAATGAGATGAAACAATCTAGTAAAAAAAATTACATATATTAACGTTATATATTTTACAGCAGAAAAAAGGTGCAGAATTTTCAATGTGGGAAGTTTTGAATTTCTTCAATAATTCGAGAATAATCACCTTTGTTGAGTAATAAAATTAATTCAGCAGCATCTTGCGCCAGCTGACGATTAACTAAACGCTTGAGACGAACCATAAATGAACGAACACATGCGGGAGACATTCGATTAAAGGCTTGTTCGAGTTCTTTTGATATTTCATCTTTATTCGGACGAATCGATGAGGAAGCCGTCGAAGTCGGATTCGATGGAATAATTTGAGTGGTTTGCGTTGGAGAATTCGTCCGAGAAGAAGCAGCGACGTTTACAGCCTGAGCTATTCCATCAATATTAGTGTTTGCATATGAGGAATCATCAGGTTCTGGACTTGCGAAACTCGCCGAATACAGTGCAAGTAATTCCATTGGGTTAGGTTTAGCATCTGTTCCATCATCGTCAAAATAGCCTGTATCAATATCAGTCCGATTCATTACAATACCTTCATCACTAATGCCCAAACGGAAATCATTCTAAAATTAACTTTTTGAAGAATTATTAGTATAATTCTTATAATAATTGATTATAATAACAATTAAACCATAAAAAAAGGTAATTAAAACCAAATGACCAGTAAATATACAAAGATTGATAAACATTTGGTTTTATTAACGACAAAAATTTTGATATTTATTTACCTCCATTTTTCTTAAGAAATAATGAAAGGGATTTATTTCGAATTTTCTACTTTCAATTATTTTGAACTCGATAAATAACATTAATTTATCAGTTTTTTTTGGCACAGACCCGATAAATCAACCACACTGTCACATACTGATCTCATATTTTCGTACTGATGCTTTAGCGAACCATAAACGAACCATAATAGGTTTTAATCCATCGTCATCTTCTGCTATCAATCGGCTTGACTGTGGAAATACCAATGAATTATCGATGTCTTGGTCATGGGAAGATCGACCGGAAAAAATTCTTGATAGAAAATATATAGATATTAGTGAGGCAACTTTCTTAAGCTTCTCAAGTAATCCATCAAAAATCAAGTTATTTGTATGAACAAATATATTTAAATTAGTACTTTAGATTATGAAATTTAAACTAATCGGAATGCAGAAATATGTACAATGATCAATGATCTCCTTGTCAAACTGGCGCAATATAGAAAAATTTTCAGATCATAACATTGCACCACAACAATGGCAATATAACGCGTGCCGTTTAGTTTAGTTTACCGAGCTGTAGTTCGCACGTGAGTAAGTGTTCCGTAAAAAGACTCACACCCCCTACTTCATTACGTTCAAATTAAAATATACAATAGTTTTAAATTTTACGCAAATGTACTGTGTTGATTTTGTATAAATAAACACTTAGGAAAAACATTTGTTTATTTTTAAAACCAAACAACCACGAATCAAGTGTTCCGTAATCACTGGCAGGAGTGAACCTATCACGAGAGAATCCGAATGATGCCAGAGAACGGCCTTTTCTTCCCCTTTGCTTAAACTGTCAATCCAAAAGAGCCTAATCAGAAATGACGAGCGCCAACCACTTTTTTATTTCAATAATCGATAATCACTTATTGTTAAATCCAGGAAAAATTATAAGAACCTTTTCTTTTACTGAGAATTCCAGCTTTTCGCCGCATAAACCATTCGACACTCGGCATACTTCCAGTCCATTGTTGTTCATACTTGGTTTCATTGATTAAATCCAATAATTCTTTCCATCTTGTCTCTTTTACTGTACTTCTTTCGAAAATCCCAAGCAGTTGGTTGGCTTTGTGGTCACAAATAAAATTAGCCCGAGCAATTCGTTGTTTATGTCGTACAGCCTCACCTAGCTTTTTTGACAAATCATTAACAATGCCAACATCACCTCTTAATTCTGGAGGTATCAATGGTGTAAAATCGATTTGTGGTATACCCGAGGGATACGATGCTGTAACATTTAATTTTTCCACTGCTTCTTTACGGTATTTTTCATTTAAAGTACCACGAGCATTATAAACGTCAGCTAGGATTTCACCATAACGATCTGAAATTAGATGAGATTTAATGAAAATTGCTATAAAAGAGAATAAAGTATAAAAAAGGAACTACAATTAGATAATTTTCAAGTATAAAACAAGTCCACCTTCTCTTCCTTCTGTGGCACGAAAATGCTCAATGCAAGGGAAAACAATTAGACAAAAAAGTTAGGCAACCTTTAGCTGCAAGGAATGTTTCGTTAACTTTCGGGCCATCGCTTTTTTCTGGTGTCGCTCCTTCAACCGCCATTGTTGTTCCTTTAACAATGTGTTTGTCACAATGTTTGTAATTCGCATTCATTTCGCGGAATATTTATTTACCAAACGCATAAAAAATAAAAAGAAATAAAATCCTGCGATGAAAAGCGATAAAGGCAAGGTACCATCACACATCACTCCATAAAGATGTTAAACGGTTCGGTGAAGGCACTATAAAGTTTCGCAATACACCACACTGTGCACCTTAATTTTAAGGCTCATTTTTGTGTGGAGAACGATTAGATTTGGTTTAGAATTTTGGACATTGAATAATCCATTTTGACCCAATTGGATTCATTTTGGAACTACATCGAAATATTTCCATAAACAGCAAAATCCCATTTGAAGTAATTTGCAAATGCAAGTTCATTACCGTTATTTTTCGTCACATAAAAACAGCAGACTGATCGAGTGGCACACTGCTGAGTTTAGGCATCAAGGACCCACCCCTGTCTCTTGACCAGAATGAACCTGTCATCAAAAATGATACCATGGTGGCGCTGGTGAATCACCAAGTGATGGTCTGGCGAAAGGATCTGACTCTCGTAGTTAATTAGCTCAACCAAATCGGAAATAGTAAATGTCCATATTCCAAAATGTAAATCAGAAATTAAATTAATTATATATAAAGAATATTGAAAGAATGAAAGAATATTATAATAAAACAAAAAATTACCGAAATTGCACCTTTGGATAAACCTTTTTGGTAACAAAATTGTGAAAAACCAATTAAATTCACAAGAATTTACATAAAAACCAAAATAATCGAATAATTTAGAAATAAAAAGAATTTTTCTTATAAAACTGAAAACATAAAATATAAAAGATATTTTTAAAATGGTGCAAATGTGAGGAGAATCGATGCCAAAACGATGAAACAATGTGACGTAAGGACAAGCGGACACGCGGACGTACGGATCGACGGACGGACGGACACACCAAGGACATAATTGACGAGTGTGGGAAGGCACGAATGGTATAAATTTATATTTAACATCTCTGCCCAAGGATCCCTTTATAATGTGAACCAATCGCAATTCTCTCGCACCATTATTATATTTTAATATTTCTTTATTTCTTTATTTCCTCATTTAATTTACACAAATCGATAAAATCTTCACTATCAACGAATGAACCACTCTACACATATAAATGTTTATTAATATTCCACTGTTGTGGTTCTTCAATTTGCTGATTCCACGGAAACATTTGAAAAGTGCCGAAAGCTGTGGATGGCAGTACCACTCTGCTTTCATTTCTAACGATAAGCTCATTCCTAGGCTGAATCATTGATGGCCAGTATTGCCAGTATCTCATAATACTGAGGGTCTACTGAATATCAGTACCCTTTTGTGGATCTGCCAAAGTCTATGGACTCCTTAGAATGCCCCATCGCTGTTTCAAGAATCTCTTTTTAAGAACCTGGCTGCCTATCCTTTTTCTCATTACGGTCACTGTCAGCGATCTTTTTGCATAAATAATTTCGTAAATATGATAGTTTAAATAATTAAATTGTAAAATGGCGAACTTTGAAAGAATTCTGCCAAATGGTACTAGTGCATACGAAAAACTATCAAGTGTCGTTGCTTCGATCTCTGTCCTTTGTCGGAGTATAAATCTGATAATCCACCTCTATTTATGCTTTTTTTTCGTTTTTTTTCTTCTTTGGCTCTATAATCGGTTTAGAAAAATAAAGCCAGTGCAGAGGATCCAGAGAATCTAAAAAAGGATATTGTTATATTGACAATGTTTTTATGGAAAATTTATCGAAAGAACAATTTTTTATAAAAATGTGTTATGAATGATTTTAAATTTTCAAATAATTTTTATTTGAATAATTTTTATTTGAATTTTTATTTATATATCAATTTTTTTATTTTATTAATAAACTTTAAAAAAAAGAATTTCTTTTTCTTTTATCTTGTTTATTTATTGTTTATTTACAAATCGGTTCATTCTCACTCGGAATAATTCTTTTTTAAAGCGCCTTTCACACAAATAGTTAACGATTTCCGAGGGGAGGATAGGCCGGATGGATATCGAATGAGATTGTCGGGTTGAGACCTGGCAGCAAAAAAACCGGGTGATCTATGTTTGAGGTAAAAATTTTTAGCCGAATTAATTGCTATACAAATTAGCCTAACGAGAATTGTTCGCTAATTAGTCTTTTTTATCACCCTTGACGAAATAGAAGGAAAATTTTTCGATTACGAAAATTCGAAATTTCTTGATTTTGATTTATTTATGAAATTTACAGGATTTATATTATAATTGTAACTATCGATGGTTGTTGGGGATAGAACGGCTTAGTGCTTAGTGGTTGTTGCTCAATTCGGAGCGCCGATGCTGAGGTTCGATTCCCCGCAGGAGTCCAAAAATCGGGATGATGCTGGCGACTCACTTGTATTTCTATCGCCAAGAGGCTCTCTGGCATATTTGTCCAATGCGACTAGCCAGCTGAGCGAAGTTAACTAGTAATGTTAACTAGTAGTGAAAATTCTTAAAAAAAAAAATCGATGGCTGTAAATGGAAATATTCCTTTAGATGTGAAATCCACAGTGCCTCTCTCGATTTTCTAGTTAGACTCTGCGCTCGCTATTAACATTATTAAAAATTTGTTTTTTCATCTTTTTTTAGCTGTCATGAAAAATAGTTACAGGTTGCCCGCTTGGATTTTCTAATGGCACATTCACTCCTCTCAAGAGCAAGAACCAAATCCTAACCTCACAACATAATTTGAATCAATCATTATTCCTTCGATCATCCTGCACTGTCGTGGAATAACTGCTAAGTTATCAATATAATATGGTTAATTTAATGCCACAATATTCCGATTATTATATTATTATCAATATTTCCAACTTGCACGGTAGTAAATCTGAGATTCATTCTATTTTCATTATACTCGCTATGTTTTGGTGAAAAATAAAGATAAAGTCTAAATAAAACCGCTTGATTAAATTTTTTATGATGTTTTAATCAATTCTTTCATCCATTTTCCCATTTGTTTTTCATTAACTAAAAAATGATAAATATACCAATAAATAACTAAAACCGCGAAAATTCTTTGTCTGACAAACAATTTGAATATTTTTGTAGTTGGAAAATGAATTACCACTGATACATAAACAACTGGTTTTAGATACAACTATTGGCAGCTGAACGATTGTTTTGGAGAAATGGATAGATATTTTAATATATTGTCATTTGAAAGAATTAGTGGCATCCTTTGTTGAACCAGTCAAGCATAATGATTTACCGCAAAATGGCCTCTTGTCTATTTCATCAAAAATTTCTTCGTCTCAAATGATGGATAACATTAACCATTATAAGGCGACCATTTCTTTGAATTTTTTGGCTTTCTGGCTTTGTTGGTTTTATTGACTTAAATAATGCCACATATGAATATTTAAAAAATTCCTCTATATTTTGTCCAACAATATGCCATATTTTATCAACTGCTAACTAATCAATTCTCTGATCGGTTGGCTTAATCATTTTTTAATGAAATTTCATCCGTAATGGCTTAAGTTGATTGAACAATATATGATAATAAATATATATTTATTTTATCAGCAGTAAGAATAAATTTCATTTCGTAGTTAAGAAGTTAAGATTAATAAGAAGAGGCGGAAACAATTTTCACTGATATCTTATGCTTGGTTTGAAGATTATCACGGATCCTGTGCTTAACGTGATGTAAAAGAACGGTTCATCATTGATGTTTAACACTATTATTTGATTTAATTTTTAAAAAATCGAACAAAAAAGGATTTATAATTTATAAAAACAAGGAATTTTCCTCTTTTCCTGAATAATAGTTCGATCTTACCACATTTTCACCAATATTTTTAATAACAACTACCTTGTCTCCTCTATCAACAACAATTAATCATTATCCAGAATATGTATTTCAGTTATTTCCTGTTTCTAATCTTTCAGATAATATAGTGCTTGAACTGATAATAATTATAAAGTATCTATAGGAATTTTTGTATGAATCAAGGCAAAGCAATAACAGATGAGAACACATGTTCATATTCGAATTGCGCAGATGGTTTTTAATTTTATATAATTTCTCAAAAATCTCATAAAATATTAAATAAAAAGTAATTTTGTATTTTCATTGAATTTTTAGCTTTTTTACCCTTTATACTCTATTAAATTTTTATTATTATTGAATGAATCGGTTTTCACCATTTCTGATTAAGGTGATTAAGATTTGTGATTAGTCCACTAGCTATTGGAAAGAAATTTAATTTTTTCGTTAAAAAGTTACTTGGTGGTGAAAATACAGCTCGGTCGCCATCAATATTCGGATTTTTTGATGAAAGAATCCAAACCCTAACAGTGGTGATGATAATCTGGGCAATAACCACTCGCCTAACCTTCCTTCTTAAAGATTCAATAATCTAATAGTTATTTAGTCAATAAAGACGAAGCTCATTAAACATTGCCACTGTGACAAAAGCCACATTGTTTATCTTACCGTATGCTGAAAGAATCAAACTACGTGAAAAACAGCCTCTACAGTAAATGGATATGTATTTGCATGAAATGAGAAAATATTCATGAAAAATGGCGCCTAATCAGTAAATATATATCAAGTGGTGTACTCACAATATCTTGGGGAAAAATAAAATGTCACGGTTCTTTTGCTGCTATCAATAAAATAAAAATAACAGCTGATGTGTGAGCAACAGATTGCTTTTCTATCTTGCACCTGTGCAGCAAATGATCATCCACATCATCACCATTCTCCTTCTTCTATCCTGCACCTGTGTAACAAATAATATCCTTTCTTTTATTCTGCACCTGTGTAAAATAATCTATTCATATTTCATTAAATGAAATGATCCTTATTTTAAATTATTTTTAAATGAAAAAAATTTGTTGTTTATTTCGCTTATCAATGAGTAATCTGGCTAACCCCCTTCTAATACTTTGGGCGATGCTGGGAAAACACCTGTACTTCTATGCCCAAAAATATTCAGAAGCAGTGCGTGAAGAACTAAAAATACTGCTTTTGGAAGATGTAGGAGATAAAAATTTATTTTGGCAATCTGGCTAATATTTGCGGATGGTCCGTTAATTAGAAATTATTAAGTTATTCGAATAGTTACCAAATGCTTCATCAAGCAAAATGCAAAAGATCAGAACATTTGGTCAATCAGTGCATTTGGTTCATCAAAATATCACAGCATTTGGTTAACAATTTTCATCAATATACGACAACATTTGGTCGCTATCCTTCTCACTAATACTCATTTATTCATTAACGAAATCCTCATCGTTGAAAATATATTTAAATTTCTGATTGAATGCTATAATCTACGCGATAAAATTGAATTTTGCCAGCTGCTTCCAATATTGCAACCAAAATTTTTAATATTTCAAATAAAACCTCAATATTTTGTGATAATTAAACAGCAAAATACAGTCTACTTTGTTCGCTGCACAAGTTTTCAGCAATAAATAGTAACTGAAGCGTATATCGACAATATTAATAAATATAAAAACATAGAAATTTGATATATTTACAGATTGGCGCCAGTAAGACGTTGATTTATTTGTCTCTTAAGGTGTTCACAAACATGCATATTATTTGCTGCAAGTTCCTGTTGACCCATTTAAACATACAAATGCATTTGCAGGCATTCAGCTATTACCAAAAAAAATTATATAAGAATTAAATTAAATATCGATAACAGTGGAGATAAGTTGTAGTTAGCGCTCATTTGTAGTTATGCTCCTTCATTACAGCGATTTAGATTACTTAAAGAGAAAAGTATATAAAATTGCATGACAGTCTCCAACACCATGTAGAGCCTCCAGTATCACTCAGTTTGAAAATAACAAATAAGTTTGGCACGTGAGTAATAATCTCAGATTCTAAATGCCTCTAAAATTCAGATTTTTCAAATAACTATTATCGACATTTTTGTGAAAATGAAATAAAAATTGAATAAGACGATAAATAAATTCGTAAAGATTTCTTTTATTCAACAAACAAATTTTAGTTTCAGTTGAGATTTTTCTTAAAATGAAGAATGAAGAATGATCAACTCTTTATATTCAGCTTAAGTCTTCCATTCTTCTTTCCATATTTTTGTTTCAGCAGTTTCTATAAACAACAAAAAAATTAAGTAACAGCTGTGATCGAACGAACTCTGAACTATCCATCTAGAAATTTTTATTTACGAAATCTAAAGTTTTACAAAAATAGATAACAATAGAGAAAAATGAATTGAATTCTTAAATTCTTAATTGAATTTCTTCTTAAAAAATATTGCAAAGTTTTCATGAAAAGGAATTGTGGCAACCGTTTCACAAAGAACCTATTCTGAGCCTTTAAGTATATTCCATTTTTTTATATTAGAGCTCCATTATGAAAATATTCAGGTACGAAATTTTACACAAAATTAGATGAATAGATGGTAATTTCTATTTTATTTATTGTATTTAGCTTAATTTTTAACAAATTCATTTGATTCATTGAAGTTATACTGTAGCCAATTACTCAATTTTTATTTTGTTCACAGTTTATCTCATCTTCCGGCACAAAGAAAAATAGACTGAACATCATATATCAGAATATTCCACCATGAAATATCGGTAACTGTGATACAAATAACGAAATGGTTAACACGGAAGGCGAAGTATGAAAAATAAATAAATACATGGAAAGTCTCATTCGACAAATAAATAAAAACTAAAAGAATTTGATAGATTAACGATAAATATCTGTAACAAAGAAAATTAAAGCGAATAAGTAATTGTGGAGCAAATGTTAGGCGAAAATTTTAAAAACACTTCTGTCTATGCCGCCGATATGGCTTAAAAATTAAAAATTAAAAAATTTATTAATGGGATTTGATCTGCTTAGAATTTTCACTCCGCCTGAGAAAACTTATTTGATTTGAGCTTGACATTTGGTCCAGTTTTCCAACGCTCTTCTGTAGATGCTCGCAGTCATACCTGTCCAACAATTCCTAAATTAAAATAATTGCAATATTCTTAAAAGGCGTTTCCAGTTTTTGCCAGGTGAAAATATCATTTTCTCTGGTGCATAAACGATCATACTTTATTTTTGTTCATTGATCATACCTTGCTAATCTTATTATTAATGTCAGTTTATCTCTAGATATACAGTGCTAAAAATCCAATAAGTATCTCAAAAAGACTAATTTCGTATTCGAGGAATAAATCTTTTGTTTTGTTTAATCGACAGCAATCTCAAAAATTTTAAAGAAACCTTCAAAAATTTAATATAATTAATAAGTTGATATAAAAACTCGAGCTCATCTATTCCGTCGCCAACATTAGGTAATTTTTGTTTAAGTTTCATGAGAAGTTCTTGAATTTCTTTCATTTCATCATATGAGGAAGATTTCACAATCCTTTTAGTTAACAAATTAATCATTTCGTTTGAATTTTCTCGATCTCGATTGCGTAAGACAATATTTGTGGAACCAAGACTGAGTGATCTAATTCGAGAATTACGACCCATTTGCTGAAATTCATTTTTTTAGATCAAAGAGGTCCAGAGTAATAACAGGATCAAAAAAGATAGATCAACACAAATCAACACAAATATTAATATCATTATGATAAAAGGTAAAAACTGAAAAAAAACTGGAAATACATTAGTCATTAAGGATGTATTAAAAGACGATACTGATGATGCAGTGGGCAATTCAATGAATAAAGTTTATCACTTTACCAATTTTTCAGTAGCAGTGTCGAGAAGTGACAAATTCAGTAATACTTGTGTAATGACAGACTTTTCTTTGGCGAAGAAAAAAGGTGTGGCAAATTTAAATGGAAGTTTTCAAAAATTTCTTAAGCAATTAATAGAATTAATTAGATTTATAAAGTTTGCAGAAAATTTAAACTGAAGCGATAAATTAGTGGATTAGACCAAATTTAATGAAACGCAGCTTTATATGAACTATTTCACAAAGGGATAATTCTGGCGAAAAGAGAAATTTAGCAAATGATCGGGATTTGCTTAAAAAATCCAAAAATTGGAGAAATTTAAAATTCATCGAAAAATGGTTGATGAACATGATTAGATGATTAGATTTGATCTAAAAACAATAAGGTGCTCATATGTGAGTTTGTTCAAATATGATGAACAGATGCGCAGTGAAAACTGTTCGCAGTATAAATTCAGCCCATTATTTTATGAAGCACCGCCTTACATAAAGTAATGAATGAAGCAGGAAGGGGTTTTGAAAAAGGGAAGCAGATTTGCAGGTAAAAACACCTGTACATCACATAGCTCTTAGCATATGATTAGTAGTATATTGAAGTATTAGTAGTATATCAGTAGTATTGAATCGTTTCACATTACTCTTGAAAAATATCGTTTATTATATAATCTTCTTAATATTTTGTGGAAATTAAACACTGGTTTAATCACCTGGTTTAATCCAGATCGCCGTAAACTAGAACTGCCTTTCCATATGACAGAAATAATCAAGCGCTGTTGGAAAACAAATGAAGCTAAATAATTATTGCTCTTTGAAGCTGCCATGCATGAAGTGTTATTCTTATTCTTATATTCGAGTAAAGAAGATTTGTAAGTCATTGGATTTGGGTGAGCACAAGCAAATAATAAAAGTCCACTTAATGAGGAAGTCAAAGTTTTTCCTTTGTAAATTGTCAAATTTTCATAAAAGAGAAAGATAAGTAGGCAATCTTTCAAATTTTTGCCATGCAAATAAATTTTAAAAAAATTATTCAATATTCAAAGTACTAAATATTCAGAAATCAAAACCTTCATGTTTATCATTTATTGCCAACCGCTCTTAGTATCATCAGATCACATTTTTGATAATTTTCGTCAGTATTGATTAGGCCTGCATTGCCATCTGATGTATTATATAATTGAGCCTCAAAAATCGACGAAGAATCAACATAATAATTAAGATTATCATAGATTAATTATTATGAGTCTTAACTCAAGCAACAAAAATAGATTGTCCATATGTTAAAACATACGGGACCAAGATGCACAACAGATGCCCAACAAATCCAAGGTGTTTCTATTTTTTAATTATTCCTTAATATTTTGCAAAAAGTTTATGTAGATACATTCTTCTTCAACTATTTGTCGAATAAATTTCGATTCATAAATTTTATATTAATAATTATTGTTATTTCCTTAGAAATTTAATAGAGATCCGAAAATCATTTGTCTCTATGCATCATAATTCTTCTGATAGCATTTCTGGTTTAGCTGGCCGCATTGGTTATTAGGGCCTCTAATCGTCCGAGAACCACTTGAAGCTGGATGTCCGCGGCACCATTTTAATATTATTTTATTACAGAATTATTCTATTTGCACCGTTAATTCTATCATCACTTGAATGGTTCACCAATTTTTATATTCGATACTTTAAGGATAAATATTAAAATTTATGCTTAAAAATTTAATTTATTCCTAGTGCATTTAATTAAACCAAAATAATAAGTGATAGTAATTTGAACAACTCTTCCTGGATTACAGTAGTATCAATAAATAACTGATAATCTAGTAGTGTAAACGTTCAATAAAAATTACATGGAGAATATACATATATACACATGTATTATTCTTAATTATTATTTTTATTATTATTAATATTATTTTTATTATTTTATTATTGTAACAGTAACAGTACAGGCATAAAGATATGAAGGAGTTTATAGTTAATAACGAAGAGAAATTATAAAGTCTATATTTAAAAAAAAATATTGGTCTTTCAGTGGGAGGTCAAAATTAATTAGATAGGATATAGGAATGTAGTTTCCCTCTTCTTAGGTGTTAAAATTACAAAAGTGTTGTGTTACTATAAAGAACTATTAATTAATCAAATTAGTTATAAGTAGAGTGCGAATGAAAATTGATCCATCAGTTATAGCTCAAATTACTTTTACTTACCGTAAATCAATGCAGTTTTAGTTAGTCGTTTCACCGTAATATGAATATTCCACTCAAGTTTATGCCGAGTTATTAAAAATTCCATCTTTTCATTTTTTTGATTGAATATCATAGTTACAGGCACCTTATAGAAAAATGGAATTGAGTGGTGCAATGGTGTAAAGTGGTGTAGTGTTCTTTGAACAAGAGTGCAAAGTCAAAATTCCACCAAATTGCCTATGAAAATCCAATCATATTAAGCAAAAAGTTCAACTAGGATTTCTCAAAGATGAATGATTATCATAACTAACTTAAACCCATGTTTCGCAGATTCCAGATTTGTAAATTTGATTCGCGAGTACACCATACTATGTTCTGATATTGTGATCGAAGGAAAGTGGTATAAGAAAATAATAATGGTATCATTAAATACCGATCTGGATACAATATTTATTTTTTTTTATCTGATTAAGTTGTATAATTAAATAATTACCTTTGAAATAAAAAAGAATATTGCATAATGGCCATGTGAAGTTCGCGTAATATCGGTTTATTAAAATGATGGAAAGAGCTATTATTCGACCGAACTAATGGGTATTTCTTAAATATTAAATATTATAAATAATAAATAATATTAAATATTAAATATATATGGATAATAACAACCATAAGATTTGATCGAGTTACCATCTATTAATTATTTAAATTCAGTGGTACAATTGATATGACAAATGTCAAGTATGTCAAAATATTTATTTATTTATTTTATTTGAAATTTATTTTTAATTAAATTTAGAAATTTAAAATTTAATAATAGAAATTTTTAATTCAGATGTAAAGAGATAAAATAATTCGATAAATAAAAGTTTTTAATATCTTATAGAAACAAACCGTGATCGGTTCGACTTTGCTTTTCATTGGTAGGAAATCTTGGAAAAGCTAATTGCACTTCTATCCCAAGTGACTCTCTGGCGAAAGAATCTTATCCTAATAGCTAATAATCTAGCTAAACCAGAAATGGTGAATGCTGTTATAAAAATAAATTGTAAGCCAAATTATTATTATTGTAGCGAATCTCAAAAATTTTTGCTCACCACAAAATAAAAAATAAAAAATACGTGATAACAAAGTAAAAAATACGTGATAAGATTTCTAAAGATGAAGGCTTTTCACAATGCCATATTGAAGTAAAGCATCCATAGCTAAATTCAGTAACTAACAAAACATTTTAAAAAGCCGATCCATAAGAAAAACTATAGATTCTTCATAAGGCTGATCCTCGAATTTTCATATCTTATTGCAGAATTTTTTATCCTACTTTCAAAAAAGAAGGAAATTAAACAGATGGATATTGGTCAGTAAGTATTATTTGACAATAGGTGCATAAAAGAATTCGATAATTCGACAGAAAGAATCTATCACTACATTCGAACATCTGTTTAATTCAGATTATAAGTTTTCCTTTTAGAATATATGAACTACAAGCATTTACCTCATCTTAGCTTCTTCAAATGTAGTAAAATTTCACAATATGATTTTCACAATACAATATTCAATTTAGATTCATTTATTAATTTGGTTATACTTTCCACAAAGAATTTAAAGGAATTAAGGACGAAAGTTTAACCTTTAAATTTTTTTGATTTTACCACACACTGGAGTATAAATTGAATCGCATTGAGTAAATTAGAAAATTAAGCAAATTAAGTGTGGTATATATTATATGTGTAAGTGTGGTATCTGAATGAAAATTCACGATGGAATTTACGACAACTTTATGTACATATATATATATGTACTTAATCAACTTTTGCAATAATAATTCTGCAAGGCCAATAATTAAAATTTTTATCTCTGTTCATTGATAAAGATCAAAAGACGATTATATATAAAAGTACCATATGTGATGTGTTCCAGTTTTGTTCGAACCATTTTAAATTCTCGTGCATCTGCAATTCACTTACCATATGTCTCCGATAAATAACTTCATTATGAAAAAATTCACTAAATTGCAAATAATAATAAAAATTATTCAATTCAATATTCAATAGAACTACTGCAATTTTGCTAGCACTTAAATATTACATTAAAATTTTATATTACTACTAAATTTTCTGGATTTTCTCGGATTTATATCTATATGGCTTTGAATGCATTAAATTTCCTAAATTGTGCTGAAAAATTCTCTTGAAACTTTTCGAACGTGCTGTCTTTAGGTAATCTACAATGTTTATATTTCATTGTATTATTATTGAGTAATAATATATATTCTCGGATTTATATCTATATTATATATATATATTATATATATTGTGTAATAAATATATTTTTCATAGTTATAAAAATGATTTATCAGTCCAAAAAATCATTTAAAATAATGAGTAATAATCACGATAACCACTTAATTTTCTACCCGGGCTCGAATATAATTGGAATATATTTTTCTGAAAAAATTAGCTCTGAATGCTTCTGATAAGACTTCAGAGCCGACGGCAAAAAAACTAGAAGTACCATCAGATATTGTCCCCAGCACTTTTATTTTCTTCATGTTTCATATGATGTTTGTTTGCTTGAAATGACAGCGCCTACTTCAGGAAAATAAAGTAATATTAAATATTGTTGCAATTGCTATAGTATGATCCATTAAATTCTTAGTTAGAAAAATTTATTGAAAAATTATGAATAACAATTTAGAATATATAGCAAAAGTTATAAACCTTTATTATTTCATAAAAATTATTCCGTTAATCATTTAATCCGATTTCTTCATCATTCTTCATGCCATTCTTGATTTGGCTGGTTCTATTGGCTATTAGAATGAGATCGCATGGGCCACAGAATCTCTTAGAGACAGAGGCATGGAGTTCTCAGCTACATCTCACTATTAATGATGGGTTTATTTCCACCAAAAGCATCAGACGATGCTTTGATGGTATGAGCACAGTCAATATATCACCTCGATCATTCCGTCCTATTTCAATTTATTTTATCTCGATTTATCTTTCGTTTTACTCTTAAAATTATTTTAAGCTAAATAAATAGATAATACGAATTACTGGTATATATGAATGCATAGCAAATGTAACACTTAAACAGCTGTTTGAATAAGGAAAGAGGAGGGAAAATTGAGCGAGGAAGGGCGTGGACTGGTTAAAAGAATTCATTTATATGAGATGGATGGTTTTATTGTCAACGATTGAGTCGAAGCATTTGTGTTGTTCTATTCGATTTCGTTTTCTCAGCTGTTTCTTACTGGCAACACATCAGCTGCGTATTCTTGAGATTAAACTCTGCTCATACTTCAGTTAATCTTCCATTATGACCAATATCTCTACTTCAAGTTCATCGTCGCCGTTACCGTCACACTGTAGGCCATCAACACGTCGGCAATGCCGTAATCGTTCACGTCATCAGTCGTCACCTTATCAACCAGCATATCATCGGTCATCACTAATTTCTGTTAAGAAAGACAAAATCAGGAAAGAATATCAGGAAGAACGGCTTGCATTGATCCGTTTAAGTCAATTAATACCGAATTCGAATAAAAATGATTCAGAATATATTACTATACGCAATGCTATCAATTATATCTATTATCTTCAGGTATATATATTTTTTGTAGTTCAGTTAAGCTAATTTGCTATATTTGGAAATCTTAAAAAAATTTGCATGAATATATTTACACGAATAATTATGCTAATAATGTTAAAATCTTGCAGAATAAGTTAAAATCATCTGAAAATGTGGAAAATGTTTTACCGATTACTGAAACGGATTTGACAAAACTTTTGTCGAAGTGGTCAACAAAAGATAAATGCTGCAGCAATTAAAATGATCAACTGATACGATCGTTCAAATGGATATGTTCAGTTCAATTTTTGCAATATTATGAATTATTCGAAGAGTACTAGGGAAAACAAAAAACGCAACCCAAGTTCTGATCTCTTTGTCATGATGCAACCACATTTTATGTCTTCTTTTCATAAAAACTATCATTTTATAAACTTTCCTATTTTTCATCATTCACCTTCATGCTTTTCTTATAATTGAAATGAATTTTTTCTTTTTCCACCACATATGATGAAAGAGTGTGGTTACTGCTACCAAAATTATAAATGAATCTTTATGAATGCATTTGTTTGAAATTGTTTTTTTGGTTTTTTAAAGGGATATTTGTGCTATAAATTTCCAGAATTGCTATTTTCGCTTTATTCGATATCCAGTAATGTTTTTAAAATTTTCACGGGTAACATTTTTCTTTTCATTTATTTTGCAAAATAAATTTGCATTATATTTGCTAAAAGTAAAAAACGAATATATTGTATATAAGTGTAACTGATATAAAAAATTTTTATTGCAAGAATTGAACAATATTGCTTAATTTGTTCCTCTACATATCACTATACCACGAAAATGGCTCGATATGTGTTTATGAAAAAAAAGTTCACCGTTTTTTGCGAAAAGTTTTTTCACATTTTGCAATAAAAATTGCGTGCAGCAAGCAGCTTCACAAATATTGAAACATCGAGCAACACTGTAAGACATCGTGTTAATTTTAAAATTTGTGAATGAAATCTAATATGGAAAATCCAAAAATACTTTTTTGTTCTCAATTCTTTGTTATAATTTTTACAATAAGTCTATAAGAGCATATTGTTAACCAAAGGATTCCCTAGAGTAGTTCAGTCATATTAGTAGCTAAACTGAGCAGATGTCTATTTATTGAAAGCTACTAATGCATCGCTTAGATAATCAAAGCACACACATGAATCGACTCAAATAATAAATAACTGATGCAGAATTAAAGAAATACCAACAATACATTTTGGGCTGTTTTGTTTTTGGCTATTTATTTTCAATTCCGAACTAAAAAATTCTAAAAAAGAAACTTTTTAGATGTCTCTAAGGAGGAAAAAAAATATTATCAGAAAGAAACAATCCCACGTAGAAATCAAATATAACATCGATATAAATATCTTTAATCTATCAAAGTATTCACCTTGTAATTGTTTGTTTGCCTAAATATTACCGATTTTGATCTGTGTTGATTGTATATATAAAAATTGTTAAAGTAAAAGTATCTTGAGGTGCTACTAAGTACGGTAATAACATGGTAATATTCACTTTAAATGTATGAAAACTGAACCATATTTGAACAAAGTAGAACTGTGAAGGTTTGGTTGTTGTTGGCATTGACTTAGATACGATTATGCCAGATGATAAACATAAGGTAAACAGTGATAATGGACCTAAACTGGCCCGAAATTATGAAAATAATCATTTGTAATAGTAAACTTCCACAAAATACGATGGCAAAATCATGCTATCGTTTCTCGCTTTTTCTTGCATGAGCTAATTTTTGTCATAAAAAATTCAAACAAAGTGTATCTGCCTCGGTTTTCAGAAATATTGTAAAACTTCAATGGTTTAGTGAATTTAAAGCAATAATTAATTTTGAACGTCGATTAAGTGATGATTAAGTCGATTATTTATGCTATTTTTTGGGGGAATTTTTTTGGCAACCGAGCATCAAAAATGTAATTTTCGGTCAAAAATCATGAGGAATTCAACTAAGACATACATTGAGTAAAAAATTTATCGTTCATTCTCTTAAGCTTTCATTTTATTTCGCATTTATTGTCCATTATTGTCCAATATTATTCCTGTAAACGAAGAAGATAGTTTTTAGAGTGACAATTCACTTTATGAGTTTTTTTATTGTAATTTGTTTGCTCTATAAAAATATATGCAAAGAAATTCGTCGAGAAAGGCTGAAAGGCTGAAAGGGATGTAACAGTCTATTGTCATAATGTGCACCTGTGTTGACTAGTTTCGTCGGTTTCGTCTTTTATGTGAATTTTAAATATATGGCAATACCTTTAGAGTTCTCATGGAGCATTTATTTCTAGAAATATTCATTGTAAATGCATTGACTAAAAGCAATATATATTTATAAGGAAGAAAATCGGAACAATAAAAAAAGTTAATAGTTATAACTGATATCGCAAAATAACTTTTATGAAGTGATTAGGGCAAGTGCTAACACTATGGAAATGTTATTGCCTATCTGATAGCCACAAATACATAAATGTTTATATCATTTATTGTCGCAGTCCCTAGTGGAACAATTAGGATAGGAATCGCCATCCAGATGAATTCATCATAAAGATAACCGTTTGATAGCCGAATTTTGGTTAATTTTGAACATATGTTTGCTTTTGCCCCTTGGTAGATCGCTTTGTTTTTTGAAGAATGAGCAATTTGCCTATTATCATTAGTTCCAGGTGTATATGATCTTTATTTAAGAAACCGATAGGTCAAGGGATCATTTCGCAATTTTTATCTTTCTGTCATAATGTAATAAATATTTTTCACATGGTGGCCTAAAAAGCTAAAGCCTGCAAAAAGCTGGGCAAAAATTAAATTAATGACGAAATAAAAAAAGAACAGCTAATAAAAGCCCGATTTCCTAATGAAGTTGGTCAGAAAACTGAGTAATTTTTAGCTATGTGAGCAGTAATTTAAGCAAAAAATTATTTATTCTGCAAAGCACCATGATAAAGATAATGATTAATTAGCAAATGAAGCAATTAAATCGAGATTCAAGATCAATAAATGTGTCAGGTTGTGCTGAAGGCCTAGGGCGGCATATCTATTAGAATGATGACCATTGTCAAGTAGCCATAGCCACCTGCAGACTTTCACAACGATTTTCGACACCTGCACGTATTGTTTACTATATAGAACATTTTAATAATAATTTAATAATTTCAACGGTTCATGAAATCATTGTGTTGGTTGTAACTGATAATTAATTTTAATGTTCATTTTCTTCGAAAAAAATTGAAAAAACAAAATACAACAGTTATTGTGCAATTAAAACGCAAGGAACATAGTCAAACCAATTCTATTTAGATCAACGATTTTTTAAACATTTTTGGCATTTGCAACCTAGTTAACTGGAATTCCACAAAAGATGTAAGAATCTCATCATAACAACAGAAATTAGGAAGAAGAAAAAGAAACTAAAAGAGAAGGTCAATAAATGTGGAATCTATCAATATCACTATCGATGGCACTTCCGTATTTATCTTCTCACTGATTAGCTCATAAGAAATTGATTTTCTATAAATGTTATTAATTCTCTGTAAATGTTAAGTATTTCATTAAAATAAATAAGAAGCATTAGGCATCTGTTATATTATATATTTATCTATAATATACATATATGAATGGAACAGATGAATCTGGCTAATGGCAGATGATAAGCAGAAGCTAGCAGCAGGCCAACAGCAGGACAAGCAGCAGGCAGGTCTAGCCAATAACCTTTAACCTTACCATTTGCGCATTTAACATCTGCCACTTATTGATATTTCAAATTACTGAAAATATATGAAAATATATTTTTATAAATTTTTGAGAAATATTAAGAAATTTTTTTACATACACTTAAAGAACAGAAAACTTGGTTTATAACCACATTTATGAATGCTACTGACCAGGATTCATCACAAATTTATAAAAAAAATGGAAAATAAGTTCGCCACCTTGTTTTTCAAAAATTTGTGCGTGTAATCAACTATTGTGCCACTATTATTTATAACTAAGAAAGGAATAAAGGTGTGAATAAAAAATGCGGGTGGTGCGAAAGCAATATTTCTATCGTCAAGTCACTTCCTGGCAAAAATTTGTCATCGTACAACAGCCAGTGGAGCGAGTCAGACCTAAGCAGACCTGGTGAGCGTTAATCGTTATTTACTTATTTATAACCAGCCACTATTATATAAATTATTAATTTATATAATTATCTAAAATGATGAATATTTTTGCAGTTTCCCATGATTTTCCTTTTCTTATTTCAGACTTTACTTTTACTTTTTTTTTTCTTACTTTTTTCTCTCTTTTTTCTTACATATTTTTTTCCAAAGAAAAAACTATTTCAACGAAATAGCCATGAGGCTGACTATAACTGCGTTTTTTTTTCATCGAACAATGCATACATTCATTTTATAAAATAAAATATGTAAAAGCAAGAAAGGACACACACTCACCATTTCTGGCTATGATGGCTATTAATATGGCGAAAAAACCTTTCCAAGAAATCTTTTTGGAATAGAATACGCATGCCTCTAAAACGAGGCTAGAAACCAGCGCTCGATATGATCTACAACTTGCCACCCTATTTTAAATGAAGTAAAGTTCCAACCAATATTTTTAAATGGCGATAGTGGCTATTCATGAAAAATTTATGATACATTTTCACTATTCAAGAAATGAATATTGCACAATTCAGGATAATGCCATATCTATTTTAAGCAAATTATTTTTTTTTCAATAATATAATATCTGTTCATTATAAAATGTCTGTTGCAGAAATTCAGCAATTTTTCATTTTTTCCATTATTCACATTATTTTTATATAAGAATTTTGACGATTTATTGTTTTTTTTTTCCATTGGCTCACTTTTATAATACTCGATTATGTACTTAAATTATAATACACTTCATTTGAAAAATTTGCTTCATTTTTGTAGGTTCATCACATTTTATGTTCAATCTTTGCTAATTGAAGTGAGCAAAATTGCCTTGAAAAGTGAAATTCGAGAGGTAGTGACGATCTACTTATGCTTTCAAGCGATTCTTCGGCGAACGAGGCTTACTGTAATAACCAGCAGATCAGAAGTGGTAAATGCTGTTTGGAAAAAGAAGAAAAAGTTTACTAAATTAGTTGAAGAAGTATGAAGTATTTGCAAGTGCCACCGCCAGTCGAAATTAAGTGATATGCTATGTAATCATAAACAATAATCATGCAACATAAACTTACTGAGGAGCAAATTTATTGATATTTTATTAATCTCTGATATATTGTTTCAACTTGAATATGCATTTATATATAATATAATAAAAACTTAATTATTACATTAGTTATATATATATTATTATTATAAAAATTATCCTAATCCTCTTGGGTGATGCCATCCTCAATCGGATCCTCTGCCGGAGACCTAGGATAATTGCGGTTCCGCACAGAGTCTTAGATAGTCCAACCAGTGCGCTCTTCTGGATAGATATCTCTAGTGTTATTTCCTGAATGTGTTGAAGTCCCTTTTCTAGTTTAAGGATCATAGTTCCAAGTGCTTCAATTATCACTGGAATTACTTTGGTCTCTATTTTCCACATTTATTCCTTCTTCCTGACGCATCTGTCATCGGTGTCATTGATTTCTGATCATTAGGATGATGTCTAGCTTATTGGCCAGTAATTGTTCGTCTGCCTGGATAAAAAATTCCTACAGGATATTCGCCTTATTATCTTCTGAGGAATCTCTTATTTAACCTTGAGGAAGGTTGCCGAGCAGATATTTCTGTTGGTTATGCCAGCTATTTGGTTATGTTTTTCAATATTTGTTCTTGCCACAATCTATTGAACTCCTCCTAGGAATAGACTGCATCTAGAATGTCTAATGTGGTAGATCCTTGTTTCGATAGATTTGGTGTTTACTGCTTATTCCTGGTATAATCAATACCTCACTGTTGTCTTTCAGTCCAGCTTTTCCTAACCATTGATAGGAATTTTCTATATCAGCTACCTCACCTATCTGTTGATTGACAACTCATGGGGGTCTTAAATTGCCATGGTACTTGCTCTGCTCTGATCTTTTTCTAATGTTTGTAGATGCACCAGACATTTTCTCACCAGCTCATCATTTGGTGCCATCTTGATAACGTATT